>VYZP01038578.1:271-76205 GCA_013400635.1 Hypocryptadius cinnamomeus | reverse complement strand
CCGGGGGGCCGCCCCCCGCTGCCGCCCCTCCGCACAAGAGCGGCTCCCGGGGCCGCAGCTTCAGCATCGAGAGCATCCTGGCGCAGGGGCTGCGGCCGCCGCCGCCCGGGGCAGCCCCCAAGGCGGCCCGGGAGAGCCCCGCCGGCCGCCTCGGCGGATCGCTGGTGGCCGGCGGCGGCTTCGGGCCGGCCCTCAACGCCTCTCTCATGCTCGACTCCCAGGTGCACGGGAGGCTTTACCACATCGGCATCCCCTTCCTCTCCTGCTTCCCTCTGCACTTCTCCGAGGCGGTGTTTAATTTCCAGTAGCTGCCCCCGCAATTAACGCGCCCCCCCTGCCCCGAGCGCTGCTGCGGGGGGCGCGGTGGGAGGGAGAGATCGGACTCAGAGCTCACCACGCGGGTAAAGACCTAAAAACCTCCCCCCCAAAGCGATGTTTTAAAGGTGACTCAGGATTTCAGGGCATTTTGAAGGCGCGTCTTGCTGCGGACTCTCTTTGGCGGGTGCCTCGCACCCCCTGCCAGAGCGACTTTGGAAGGTAAAGCGGCTTTGTGTTCCCCTGGGCGGTGGAGGTAGAGGCAGCCCCAAGCCCCCGTGGGGTTTGCTCTGCACCTTTAGTCTTTGCATCCCTCAGGTTCCTCAGAGCAGGTTTCCCTCGAGCCCTTCAGGTCTCTGTTTTCTTCTTTTATTTTTCCTTTGAAAGCCAAGCCCCATCCCGGGGGGAGGAGGCTGAGTTTTGTTTTGCCATCAGTACCCACAGGTATTAATAATAACCGTAATTTTGCCATGAATACCCACAGCCACATTATAATTCCTGATATTCCCCACTGGCCCAGTCCTCCCAGTGGGTAACTGGAGCTGAACTCATGGCAGACCAAGCAATCCAGGCTCATCCGAATATTCCTGCTTGCTTTGACCCAGCGTGGTGTGGAACTGGTTTCCTGCTCAGCACTGGTGCTTTGGAGTATCCCCAGAGAGTTTCTGCTCATGGATGGGGCCAAAAAAAAAAGGGGATGGATGAGCAAACACGGAGATTTGTCTTCTTCCATCTCTTACTGGGATCGGTTGCTTCTGACCAAAAAAGACTGAGGCAGGGTTGTGGAGGCCAGGAGAAATACCAGGGGAAAAAAAGAAGAAAAAAAAAAAAGAGACATCAGCTATGTTTCTAAAGTTTTCTTTTTTTTTTTGTAAAGGAAGAATCCTGACACATTGCAAGAAATCAGGAATATTTTGTATTTTTGTTTGCCATAAATAGAGGCTTTTTGTATATTCGTGGATAAAAAAATTATATTCTCAATTTTCATTATGAAACCAAACTTATATCCAATAAAGGTATTTTTGTTCAGGATTGTGGCTGGTGTGATGTGAAACACCCCTTGGCTTGTGCTGGAGGATGGAGGAGTGGGGCCTGCTGCAGATATCCTGGTGCTGACATGATGGGCCACAAAAAGATGGGAGAGGTTACAAAAAGGCTCCTGGGAAATTTCCTGTCCCTTGAAATGGATGAAATCTTTCCCAAAATGATTGTTCCTCCTTCTCTTCCCCTTCTTTCATCCCACCCCGTCTCAAAAGCAAAGCTTGCTCTTAAATGAGCACCTGGATATTGGAAATGTGGGGTTTTCAGGTGAGTTTTGGTTCAGTTTTGGAGAGGAAGGTTGGCGTCAGTTCCTTGGTGTTTGGACCAGGGTTGCTCATTCCAGCCCAAGGCAAAGAGCTCTCACGTGGGGAAGGACAGAAAATCTCCAAAAGGTGAGAATTGTTATTTAGCTTCCCCCAAAAAAGGATGCTCGTAGGCAGATCCATGGATTGGCTGAACTGGAGCTTCTCAATGTGAAAAAAGAATAAAAAAATAGATTTTATTTTTTAAAAACAGATTTGCAAGATAGACTTTATTTTAATAGAATCCCTTCTTAGCTTCCTATTTCTGACAGCTGCTGTTTGAATATCTGTTGAGTCCGTTGTTTAAAGGTCTGGCACTGAATTAGAAAATGAAGAAACATTTGCAAAAGGTTGTGAAGGTGTCACTGCTCAGTCCCCACCAGAACTCCCAGGGCTGGGTGAGTGCTGAGAGGTTAAATTCCCCTGTGCCCCCCCCCCCCCCGGCCCTGCAGTGCCACTCCTGTGTGGCATTAGGGACAGGTGCCAGGTACAGAGGGGGCCACCTGGCCAGGGGGTTCCATTCCAGGCTGGCACTGACATCCCAGGGGTCTGGGAGGGGATATCACCCACGGGGAGATGCAGGGGGAGGAAAATGAGCCCAGCAGAGCCCTCAGATGCTCCCTGCACCCCCTGAGTGGTGATTTGGACTCGGGGTGGGGTGGGGGGTCGATGCTGCCTCCCAGGATTTGTTTGATGAGTCTCCATCAAGCCCTTCCCTGCATCCCTGGTGTCCCCACAGCCCGGCCCATGGAGAGGTTTCACCCCCCAAAATTGGATATTTATGCTCTCAGTCACCACTTTCAACCTGCATCTTCAGCTCCTCTGTTTCCCTTTCTCCTGACTTGGCCTCCCAGCTGTGACCCCCAGTTTTGTCACCTCTCAGCTCCTATTCCAGCCCCCAGAATAACTTTTTGGACCTGCAGACAGGGCTTTTCTTCCTTTCCTGCTCACACATGTGGAACCTCTCCCTGTCTGAGCCCTTTCTGCACAAGAGCAGTTTTTCAGTGGTGAAAAAAAGTGAGTCTCAGTTTAATACACGATGTATATTTTTATCACAGACACTTTTTTTTTTGGAGACCCAGCTTTTTCTACGCAATGGGAATTTGTTTCTTTGCGAAGCTTTGCTTTGACATTTGATCTTATTTCTGTTTTGGTGGAGTGGAGTGGGACCAAGTACAGCTGCAGCCTTTAAAAGCCACATTGAGCTTGATTTTGGTTTCGCTTGAGGGAGTGAAATTAGTAAACTTAACATGCTCTGCACAAAAGTGACACTAACTCCAATGAGCTCAGAACCCGGTGAGCAGTTCTGAGGGGCAATTTGGAATTAATTGGGATCAGGCCAGTGCTGTAACAGGGGATAAATACCAAGAAAAAGGGTCTTATTGCCAGCAGGCTGGATGAGTAACCACACACGGCTTCTGCACGTCATCTGTTTATAGAGAGGGGAGAAGTCATGGTACAATAAAAACATACAGTAAAAACATAAAATAAAAACACACAGTAAGAACAACAGCAGAGCAATGAGTGTGCAGTCAATTCACCAGTCCCTGCCCTTTGCATGGGGCTGAGCATCCTTTAATCCTCTCCACATCCACGTGGGTTTTGGTGCCACGGAAACATCAAGGACCTGAGAAGGTGCGGGAATCGGTGCCAATGGTTTCACACCTGCCTCACAAGCCAGAAAAGCAGCTGCCAAGCACAGAACTGCCACCCAGCATCTCACTCATCCCTGGAATCTTCCTCCTCCTGGCTTTCCCAACCTCTCAGGGCTGGCTATAAACACCAGTCTGGAATACTGGGGAGAAGTGGAAGTAGCCTGGGATGCAGAATAAACAGCACACTGCCTGTGTGGGCGATGGAGATGCCTTCCCCTTCCTCTGCAGAGGAATGACCTCTCCCAGCCCTGCAAGGTTTCTCATCTCCCAATTTTAACTCCTAGGAGCAGGGAGATCACAGACTGGGAGAGGCTCACAGAGGAGTTGTTTGGTTCCCAGAGGGACTTTGCTCCAAACGTGAGTTTCCTATGAGGGGAACTGAAAATTGGGCATATTAAAATAATTCCGGAGTTTAATTCCTCATAAATGGGGTTTCCAGTCTTTAAATAGGCTCAGTGTGTGTTCTCCTAAAGTTGGTCTCATAGCATGGATAAAATATAATCAACTATTTAAGCATGAGCAGAAGCCACTTTCAGGGTTTGTCGCTCAAGGTGTGGCTTGATTCCATGCCTGATTCCAAGGTGCCATAAATCTCCAGGACTTTGCAGCCTCTTCTCCTTCCCCCATTTTAAAAATTAATTCTCTTTCCATTCCTTACCATAGAAAACACACAAAGGAGGGACCATCCCTTTCCACACCAAAACCCACTGGCTTCCTGCTGGCTGCTGCTAAGCCTGGTGTGAGGAGCAGCCAATTCCCGGAGCAAAGAAGGGAAGAAGGATCTGCTTCCTCACTTGATTCATAGCCCCACACACCCAGAGAAGAGATCTCCCAGGAGACAGCGTTCAGGATATTAAACAGATCACATATTTGATTTGAAGTGAAAGACCAAGAAGACAAGATCACAGAATGAGAGAAGTTACAGATGGAAAAGGTCTAAGAGGTTATGCAATCCATCAGTCTGGATGTTGCATAATTGCTCCCCACAGTATATTTTTAGTGCTTTATCCAGACAAATCATTAAGTGCTTTAAAATGGGCCAGATTCCTCAAATGCAGTGCGTGCTAAGTCACAGCTGATTTCACTGAGCCTCGCAGCTCCAGTGGCTAACAAGACACCAAAAGGAAGTTTTGTGTGGTCAGAGAGAACAGAACGGGCCCTTCCAGAAATAATCCAGGCCTGGTTCGCTATCCCTCACAGGAATCTCTCCTAAATTGACTGAATGAGACCTCTAAAATCTCATTTTCGGATTACAGAGAATAATACATTATTACTTATTCAGATGTTCTCTTAGGCCAAAGTCAAACACTGCTCATGTTCATGCGAACACGATTTGTTTTAAGCCAGCTTCAAAGCCGGCTCAGCAAAGCGTAAAGAATGTTTATTTAAAATATAGTTGCTAAATTTAGCATGAGCTCAGTTAGCCTAAATCTTAGCGACATTTTTAGAGAGCACATTGCGAAGGGGCCATGCATGGAGAAATAAATAAACTTTCCCACATTTTTGGAAATCGAGGGAGAATTTGCGAGCTCTTTCTTGCACGGGTGATTTCCGTGGATTGGAGGATGCAAATTTCCCACTGAACAGACAGTTGGAAACACACAATGCTGATCATTTTCACTGCAGTTTGGTTTCAAATAATGCTCCCTCAAGGAGGAAACAAAAGCTGTCAGCTTTTTTTTTAACAGAAATTACGCAGAGCACCAACATGTTTCAATATTTACCCAAGCTCTTTGCGAAGCACCGAGAAGCAAATGGAGCTGGGCTTGGGCACGAGCCAAATCTCAGGTTTGGATTAGGTCTTGTGACCTTTCCTAGTAATTCTGATACTGGATTTTACACCCACATCTTGCACATTGGTTCAAACATCCCCCAGCTGGATGCTGGGCTGGGTGAAATGCCAGCCGGCCTCTGGGTTGGATATTTAGACAGAAAATTTTTATTAAGAAATTTATGAAATTTTTAATGTTTTTTAGACAGAAAATTTTCACTTTCTTAAGCTTTCACAGCTTAAAGACACACATTTGGGTCACCTTATCCTCAAGTGACATTTTCTGAGAGACCTGAGCAAACCCCTGATGGGAAGATGAGCAGAGATGTGATAAACAGTTAAATTCTCCTTTATCAGGTGACTTTTCATCATCTTCCTCCATCCTTCCCATCCTTTGGTTGCTGTGACAGGGGTGTTTCTGCTCCTGAAGTGGGAGGATTCCAGCTGTGGCCCTCATGGGGCCACAGGGCACAAGGGATGTGTCCAAGTATCCCCATTGCCTTTGGTGGGATTGGGGTCAGCTCCTCCCCAAGCACGCAGGTGGAATGAGGGGGCGTGGAACAAAACACAGCATTGATTTCTTCTCCCAAAGTCAGAGCTCCACCACTTCCACTGGTTCTAGCAGCTTCCAGCACCTACATCCCGTGCCTCAGCTTTCCATGGCAGTGCCAAATCCCACCTGCAGACCCATCCTTCCCAGAGCTCTCCAGATGAGCCTTTGCAAATCCACTGGCCCAACCCAGTAATTCCCAAACCCACGGTGAGCTAGACCCCCTAATTCTTCACTACCTATCTCCAATTGCTTACTGGGTTTCTGTTTTCCTTAGAAGAGCAATATGTAATAATAGTTGTTACAATAATTGTATTTCTGTTTTTACATCTGTAAAGATTAAGTTAAACAGTATGAAGCCCATTAAACTATTTCATGTCATGCTGCCATAAATTTCCTCCATTCCCATTGCTACTATTATTCCAGAGTAAACTCTGAGATCAAGCTGCTGCCACAGAGAGTTATTTATAGGAGCTCATTCATCAATAAAAACTTCAAAAGAAATCTGTTACTCTTCTATTGGGAAGCCAAAGAAAACTAACATAAAGACAACCCTGTTAAGAAACAAAGCTAAGGAGACCACAAGACATTTAGCTAAGAAAAATCCTGATTTCTAACAAATGCCATGCAAGGAGGGGAAGAAGAGAAAAAAAAAAGGAAAAGATTGTTGGCAGCATGAATCCTTTTAAGTTGTCTTGCTCTCATTGGATGGTTAAAATAAACTGTTAAGCAGTTGTATTTGGCCTGGCTCAGCCCCCTCATTAGGCTCCATGTGATGGATTTGGGATCTCACACTGTGTAAGGAGCTCTTCATCCCCTGCAGAAGCTGGTGCTGTCCTGCCACGTGTCCCAGCTGCTGCTACACCCATCCCTCAGCACAGCAGAAACCCAACCAGAAGTGGTGACTGGGCACCAGAAAGCACCCACCTCCATAAAGGTAAACAGATAAAATAGGAAAAATTGTGTTTTGTCCTCTCTACTTTCTCTCACTTCTTGTTGTGCCTTTCTCTGTAGCCTGAGCTGTGCAGGGTCGGATTGGTCATGGTAGTCCTGCAGAAAATTAAATGGAGGAGAGTTCCAGTGCTGCCCCTCCCTGTTCCACCTGAAAAACAACCTGAGAACAGGCCAGGGGAGGGGATTCTGCTCCTCTGCTCTGCTCTTGTGAGACCCCACCTCTCATGCTGTTCTGCTGTCCCCAATACAAGAACATGGAGCTGTTGGGAAAAGTCCAGATGAGGCTACAAAGTTGATAAGGGGACTAAAGCATCTCCTCTCTGAAGACAGGCTGAGAAAGATGGGACTGCTCAGCTTGGAGAAGAGAAAATTGTGTGGAGATCTCACAGCATCTCCCAGGATCTGAAAAGGTTATGAGGAAGCTGGAGTAGGATTCTTCATCAGAACTGGAGTGACAGGACAAGGGGGAATGGCTTCACAATGGAAAAGAAGAGGCTTGGATTGGGTACTAGGGAGAATTTCTTCTATGTGAGGCCCTGGCACAGGTGGCTGCCCCTGGATCCCTGGCAGTGCCCAAGGCCTGGCTGGATGGGGCTTGGAGCACCCTGGGACAGTGGAAGGTGTCCCTGCCATGGCAGGGGTGGAACAAGATGATTTTTTTAGGTCTCTTCTAACCCCAGCCATTCCGTGATCCTGTGACCTCTCTCCTTTTGTCCCGTTTCATTAAGAGCTCCACAGGAGTGAGACCCCCCTGAAGGAGCAGGCACCCAGGATCAGCCACACCATGGGAACAAGAGCCTCAAACTGTGTTTTTTGAGCTCAACAGAAGCACTCCCTCATTTCCATGACAGGATCTGAGTCCTGAGGACAGTATGGACCCACAGCTCCTGGCAGGACCTGGGTGATGATTATGAACATTTCATAATCATGTCCCCAAAGCTCAGAGGTGAGGGTTCTGGTTCTCAGGGATCTCTTTCCTTCCTTACTCACACAAAGCTGGGCAGGGCACTTTGTGTAGATTCACCTCCATCAACACTCATCACACAACAGCTCAGCTCCTGCTCTGAGCTGGCCATCAAAATTATCACCAGAATCTCCCAGGACACAAAACCAGAGGGCTGGAACTCCCAAGCACCTGAGGCTCAAGCTTTGGTGAAATCACCCTTTGGTTAGATGTGGAGGGGCTGGATAAAATCTGTGGTTTAGAGAATTAGGGGAGGTGAAATTTCACTTGCAGCAAATGCAAGCTTTGCTTAAACTGTCCTCTCTACACTCACCCAAAAGGCTGCTTTTATTTTCCTTACAACCTGTTCTTGGCAGTGCAGGTGAGGCATCGCTGGTTTCCTTGTGCTGAGGATTCACAGCAAGAACTCCCAAATCCCAGTGATGTGACTTAAAAGCAGCCCCAGCACTTCTTCCCAAAACTGAGGTAAATGGTAAAGAAATCTGTCAAAACTCCTCAAATCAGGGGCTCTGATAAATCTCTGCCCACGACATCTGAAAGAATTACCCTCAGTTTTGCCCATCTTTGCTTTGCTCCAAAGTGAGGCTCGTGTAGCCAGTTTGAAACTGATGTAATTATGGTTGTTCAAAAAGAGTGGCAGAGCCAAGTCAGTCACAGTGACTCAACCATGCCAAGAGAAAAGTTTTTATACGTTGCTACAGCTCAGATTTGGAACTGCTCTAAACACTAAACACAAAATTATTAATAAACATGCAGCGTCTCTCTGTACAAACCAGATTTATTCCCATTTAACTGTATTTACTGTTAAATAGAATTGGTTTGTTATGAAAAGGGCAAAGAGAAGCCCTCAGTTGTTGTGTCTGGTTTCAGATTAGACACTACATAATTTCTGAGTAACAATAACAGTAATTGTGACCCACTTCTCATGGAGTATTTTTCACTGGTTTCTCCTAAAGTGCTTTGCAGGGAAGGTCAGTAGAAAGACCCACTGTAAACACGGGGAAATCTCCTGATTATTTGTTTTGGATGGTTAGAGAGGAAATTGCATATGCTTTCATGGAAAAAAAATCCTCTATTATTATCCTCTGTCCTAAAAAGGTGGTGGTGGGGGAAAGCCTGGTGACTCTGATCTAAATTATCCTAAAGCAAATTTCTGGCAAACCAAATGAAGCCAGACAACTCTGGATTTAATGAGAGTAAATAGTAGCAGACGAAGTTAAAGCTTGAACCAGGGCATCCAGCTGCTGCTCTGCACAGCTTTCCTGCCTGTCTTGAAGCCTTTGATTGCCCAGTTTTATTTTCTTAGCTAATTTCAGAGATATTTTACTTCGCTTGAGCATCAGCAGGTCAGCTGTTGGCAAAAGCAAGTGGCAAGAAGCCGTAGGCGTAGTTTATAGACAATTAGGAAAAGAATTGTGTTTAGAGTGTGAAATGCAATCACGTAGCCAAAGTTGCCTGATAAGGCTTGAGGCTGAGCAGAGCCAGCCCAAGAGCAGACTGAGATGTGATTCAGCCCTTTGAAGTCTCCTGATCTAATTCTCAGTGCAGCCATACATGATTTCCGTTGCTGGGGAAAACAAAAATCCCAAATCCCAAAACCCCAGGTGCTCTCCTGTCTCTCCAGAGGGCTCTTGGCTGTGGAAGCTCCTTCTGGTGTGACTCTCTTGGAGCCCAGGGGGGTGTTTGGAGGGGATTCTGCCTCTCAGGGCTCAGCCAAGCTTTGCTGAGTGTTTAATTTGCAACACTCAGGCTTTGCCTGGGCAGGCACCTACCGAGCTTTGTTGGGTTGGCCTCCCAACCTTGCTCTCTCTGCCTTGCTCTTGTCAAGTCTTTCATCAAGACAGGACTTGTCATACTCCACCCTGGTGGCTCAGCAGAGACCTTTTGGCCTTTCCTTGAGTTTCCAAAGGTGGGGGCAGGTTGTGAGAAAAGCTGGATGAAGGGAGGCTTCTGTTCCCACTCCTGCTCCTCAGCTGGTTTAGGGCATTCTCTCAGGGTTTCCAAGAACTCAGAAGTGGTGGACAAGTGGTCACTGCTTGTAGATTGTTGCTTGTCCATCCAAATAATATAAGGAATTAGTGGTTCCATGGCCTTTTCCAGTCATTCGTTAAGATTTCTTTGTTAGCATCTCCAAATGAGTTACACTTCCCTCTGCTCTCACTCCTGTTTGCTTTAAAAAGGATCTTCTTTTCTTCCATTAAAAAAAGAAACCAATAGGGGGTAAAAATATCTTTAAAATGTCTAAGGAATGAAGTTTCTCCTTGAAAATGTTAAAACTACAGAGGAAACGTGAAGAATCAACTTTGACACACATGACAAATATTGAAAGGGAGCTGAAGCTGAAAGGCAACTCCTCGAAGACTTTGGATCATTAAGAAAGTACATGAATGGGTTGGAATTCTTGAAAGAAAACCTATCCCAGGCTTACTCCCTTGGCTCAGAGCCAGGGGCTCTGTGTTTGCCTCCCAAACTCTGCTGCAGTTGTGATGTCTGAGGGAAAATCCATCTCCTCTGATTTCCTAAGGTTGGGCAGGATCAGGGAGCTGGAGGTTCCTGCGTGTTCATTTGGGGGCTTGGAGCAGCACTGGGAGCCCATAAAATCCATAAAATCCAAAAGCCATAAATCCTGGCTGCCTTTGCCCCAGCCAGGGTAAGAGCAGCAGCTCTGCTGTGGCCCAGAGGGGACCACCAGAGAGCTGGGCTGGGCTGTGCAGACCTTTCCCAGGCTCAGGGTCTCCCTGAATTGTTCTGTGTACACTGGAAAGTGCTGGGATGCAAACCCAACTGGGATGCAAACCCAAGGTCGTGGCTGCAGAGTCCCGTGTGGATTCTGCAGTCCTGGGGCTGTGGCACAGAGATGTGAACGTGGAGTTTTTCACAGTCAGGGCTGTCTCTCCAGGAGGCTCCTTCTGTTCTTAAGGAATGCTGTGGGATTGAAGGTGAATCACCCACATTTTGTCCAGGGCAGCTGCACCCTCAGCTAACGAGGGAGCCTTTGGGTTCTGGGAGCAGAACATCTCTCCTGGGTGGCCTGAGCAGAGCCTGGCCTCTCTGCACAGCTCTCCCTGGCTTGGACAGGCGTGGGAGCTGAGCCCTGAAGGGTGTCCAGTCCAGAGGATGATGACCTTATGGACCACAGAAGCTCCACACGTGACATATCCAAGCCCACACTCCTTCCTGTGCCTCCACACAGCTCTCACACCAAGTCCTGCCTCTCATCACACCACCCCAGCAGCTCTGAGGTGACCCAGCTGCCCAGCAGGGAGCTTCACACCCAGCTGAGGGCCCACACTCAGCTCTGCAAGGGGAAGGGAGGTGGTGTAGGAAGTGGTTTTGAGGTGGTTTGGTGTGGGAGAGGAGGGAGGGAGGCAGAGGGATGTGGAGCTGAGCTTTCCCATGGTGGCTGCAGCAGAGTCATCTCCCAGGATTCTCTGTGTCCTTTCTGCCATCCACGTTTTACAACCAATTCCCAGCTAGTTTTACAACCAACTCCCAGCTAGTTTTACAACCAATTCCCAACTAGTTTTACAACGAATTCCCAGCTAGTTTCCCTAGGAACAGCCGGGATGGGAACTGGCCCAGGCTGGTGAGATAACGCCGTGAGCGAGCCGCAATCCGCAAGCTCCGAATTTCACAGCTGTGGTCAGACAGCCTTTAAAATCTCCGAGACAGAACTGGCCCTGTGCAGAGCAGAAATTGTAAGTCTTGGCCCTGTCTCTAACCTTTGGAGAGCTGCCCAGCTTCTGACAGTCTGTGATGATGTCTCTGTGGAGGAAATCCTACGCTGAAGAAAAGCATGTTGCTTTCTCCCAAAGTTATATTCTTCCTTTCATTCGGCCACCATAAAGGACACTTTGTCATCTTGGCAGATCCTAAATATTCCCTCCTAATTTTATGGGAGGCAGATACAGGGACAAAAATTAAGGATTATTCAGGAGTGTTATTTATGGCTAAGGATATAAGGGATTTGAATGGAAATAACAATTAAATTCAAGGAAAAATTCACACTACAGGTCACTGCAATCCCAACTTTTCCCCTCATGAACTCAAGCCGAGGAGGTTTTCTTCCCCTTTGTGATTTAGGCTTTGCTAAACTTCTCTGAAAATAGTTCATATATCACAGACAGGAATTTCCATGGGGAACATAAATACATCTGTGGAAAGAAGGGAAAATTTTTCCTTGTCTCTGGGAATGGATGAGAAAGAAAGACAGTTGACGCCAGATATTAATGATGAGTGGAGGAAGCCATCCAAAGAAAAAAACTACTGAGAATACTAAAACTGCCCCAGAGTCACAGGCCTATAAAAACCTACTATGGAACAATGACTTTTCCACTAATACAGGCTTAGATTCAAGAAAATATTTAGGCACAGGCTTAAGCTGGTCCCAGTTTGGAAAAGCTCTTGAGTGAATTTCAGCTTCGTGGATGTGTTTTTCAGCTCTGGGGATCCCAGCTGGCAATTAAACAAGCCCACAGTTAAATCCAAGCTTAAGGACTCTTGGGAGGGGAGGTTTTTTGTTCTGTTGGGACCAGGTAACACAATTTTCAATTTCATTGTTCCTGCAGGAGTTTGTATTAAATTCATAGCTCAGGGGACAGCGCTGAGGGCATTGTGAGCTTACAGGTTTTGATCAGAAGGAAGCTGGAACAATCTAAAGGAAATACAAGCCACAATATTCAAATATTTGTGGTTGATACACTGGGATATAAACACGGATCTGTCGCATATGTGGATATATGGACACATCCACAGGCTGCTCACATCCAGAGGGTGACAGCCACGGAAGGACATTAACAGCTGATCTTTTCCAGCAAACACCTCTGCCAAACAGAGCTTTTGTTATCCCTTCATGCACAGGAGTGACTGGAGCCTCCCAGTGGGGCAGGGAAACATTCCTGCCCTCCTGAGGTGGATGAGGAGCAGAGGCACAGTCACAACAACCCTGCATGGGCAAGTCCGGGCAGCCCTGAGCCCTGGTCCTGTGTGGGCAGTGCCACGTCCGCCCTGCACCTTCCCCACCATCTGCTGGGCTCTTCTGCCATCCCCCAGTGCCTTTGCAGTGGGAATTCAATGCTTTGCACAAGGGCAATTGGTGTTTCTCACCTCTGAAGGCCGCGAGCTGAGCGGCCTCGCACGTCCCCGTCCTCCTGACTCGGTCAGGAAGTGCTGGTGGTGTTCAATGTCCACCCAGCTTTAGATTTTAGCTCTTCACTGCCTCCACCCTGCTCGAGACCCCTGTGGGGACGAGCTGGGGTGACGTGGCAGCCACGGGGACGTGGCTTTGGCGTGCTGCAACGCGGCCCAAGAATTGCAAAGCCAAACCCGCCGGCCTTCCCCGAGCGCTGGGATTTGACATAGCTGGGTGAGCAGTTTAATTGGGTTATTAACACATCTCCACGCTGACATCAGGAGCATTAAAGGCTGTGTAAATACTGGGACAAGCAGCACTGCCAAGGTGCTGCAGGCAGGTGGGAACGCCTCTCCCCAGCCCCTCTGGGAGCCCCATGATTTGCTGCTGCTGTCTTTGAACCCCTGAGGTCCAAGCTGGTGGAAGGGAAGAGGCAAAATCTCAGCTCATTTCTGAGCTGAAGACAGGATTTGTATGGTCCACACCAGCCTCACGTGGCCCTGTTCTTCTTCAGAGCATCCTGGGAGCTGCACTGATATGTCTTAAAATAGTGTGGGGACCTCATTCCTACCACAGCCTTCTGTGGTTTCATGCCAGGAGGTGAGATGGGCTTCCCAAACATCAGCACTCCTGGTGCTGCTGCCTCCCCTGGGATTCTCATCACTGCTGGGGTTCCTCCTCCTTCTCTGGGCTTCTTCCTCCTCGCTCATGGTAGAAGCAAAGGACTTTTTTTGTTTTTGGAAAGGGCTTTTGGGCCGCTCTCTGTCCACGTGCACGGCGCTGTCCTGAGGCAGAAGTTCCTCCAGCACCTTTGCTCTGAGCCAGAGCCAACATTTGGGTGAAGCTCCGTGGCTGTCACCGCTCAGAGCTGTGCCTCATGTCCCGAGGGAGGAGAGGATTAGCAGGGCACTTCAAAGCCTTGTGTAATTGCACTTTCACTCAACTCGCACGCCTTTGTTCGCTTGATTTCCAAAAGAAATGTCAGGCGAGCCTCCAGGGACAGGCGAAAGGATCCCTCTGATGGTGACACCGGGTAGAACAGAGCCCGCACGTCCTGTCCCCACACGGGATCTTCTGCTGCCTGTGAGGGCAAATAAATCAGCTGGGGGTTCAGCCCCTTTGGCCTTTTGAACCCGCAGCAGGGAGCTCTCAGAGCCCCTCTCTGTGACTCAGAGGGTGAGAGCCAGGTCTGCACCCCTGTCCCCTCCTGCCACCCCACAGGGGACGCTGGGCTGGGCTCAGGGCCTGCTCCTGCCTCCCTGACCTCACATTCCCCTCTTCTCACACACCCTGAGTTACCTAAGGGAGTCAATCTCTTTATTCTGCTTTTTGTGCTGCTTCTGAGAGCTCAAAGCCTGGGGCAGAGGAGCCTGGAGGTGCCACCAGCAGCTGGAGTCACCTCTCCTCCTCCATTCCTAAATGAAAAGGTTATTAAAGATTCTAGATGCTTTGAGAAAACAGCACAGCAGAGAAGAAATCAGATTCCCTGCTGCTATCTCAGGGAGTACCAGCAGTGCTGCTTTAATAGATTTACTACCTGGAGCAGCTGTACCTTCACTCTCTGCAGTCAGAGCCTGGCCCAGCAGAGCTGCAGTCACAGCCACGGTGGCACAATCAGCTCAGAGATCCCTGATCCTGCACCAGGCGCTGTAGGATTCACAGTCTGCAGCTCTGACATGGAAACCAGATCATCCACCTTTGGGAGAAAGTTTTAGGGTTTTCTTCAAATGGTGCAGATTTTTGCAGAAAATGGCAAGTGGGGCATTTCACACAGGCACAATCACCACTTCAGGTGATCTTTAAGTCAATCCTCTCTTAAACTTTCCCTGTTTTTTCCCCTCTTTTTTACTATCTCTGGCTAGGAATCATCCTCTACCTTCCTCAATTTCTGACAGTTCATCCACTGACCAAATCCTGGCTCTGGGGATGTCCTCTTCTCTTTGATTTAATCAATTTTCTTTCTGGCAAGTGGGTTTTGAAGAGAGAATGAGCCATTCACTTAGAAAAATGAAACTGGTGCACCACAGAAGATAAATATTGGGAACTGGTTTATCTGGTTTAAAAATATGCTCTGATTTTCTTCTTCTTCCCTTGTTCCTGGTGAAGAGTGAGCTGTTGTCTCTGACACTGCTCTGGGCTCTTCTCATCTTGGTTGGGACTTAGAAGTGAAGAAATTGAAAAGAAAAAAAAAAAAAACCAAAAGAAAAACAAGGGAGTGTTTTGAATGTTGGGTGCTTTTGGTGGGATGCCAGTCAGAGGTGCTGGGTGAAGGCAGGTGATGAAGGGTTTGTCTGGCTCATCCCCAGACATTTTGTTCCTCCTAAATCAGCTTTGCCTCTCCTGAGTGTCAGGTGAACTCAGAGCTTCTCTGTCTTCAGAAACACCACAAAAACTTCTCATCTGACAAAGGTTTCCTTTGCTAACTGGAATAAAATTCACAGGCTCGAGTCACTGTCAGCTCTTGCCATTCTGAGTCATTAAGATATGGAAATCTGAGGGTTTTTGTTATATTAAAGTTGTTTTTCTGCCTGGAGATCTCTGGGGATCCCAAACCAGTGCTCAGCTTGTGGCATTTAAGAGTGGCCTTGCAAGTTAAGTTTAGCCTTCAAGGTGAGACCTGCTGCCACAAGGATTTGAGAAGTTCAGTACAAGAACACATTTTTTAATGGTTTCACCTTTATTTTCTCCTTCATTTCCCTTTCTTCTCTCCTCCCTGTTTTCTCAACCCTGGTGCTAATAAATTAGATTATCACTTACTCTAGACCCTTTCATCCTTCAGAGAGCTGCACTGGGAGCTGAAATGCTGCCCCAGTTGGAGGGTTGTGATCTTTTTTAAGGCAAAAGGGGGGGAAAATAATTCGATTCTCATTCTTTAGAAAACCCTTGTTTGAAGAAGTCACAGGGTTGTATGGTGTATTCTAATTTTCTCCCATTTACATGGGAACAGCAGCATTACCCTCAGAGCCACGAAAAGATTTCTTCACATTTCCAATTCTGACCAAATGGGGAAAAAGCCAATAAAAGCCCTTCCCCCTTGTTTGTCTGGCTGACTCTAATTCGCAGCATTTGGGATGGGCCAGGCAGATGACAGAAAAACATCACCCTGCAGGTGCTGTCACACCACAGCCACTCTTGGGACTGGCTGCTTTCCTTCCCCCCTTCCCAGGCTCCCAAAATGGGATGGAGCTGCTTCCCAGGGGGCTTGGGGCAGGAAAACTCATCAGTGCCCAGCCCAGCCCTGGGGACGGGGCTCATCACCACGTTTTCTCACCCAACAGATGCTCAGGTTAATAAACAAACACACAAATCTTCTCAGGTGCTGGAGTTTTGGGGAGCAGAGCTCCCACAAAAAGCAGAATTCAGCGGCTGTGCAGCTTTGTCAAGTAGAGGGGATACTCTGCTCCCATCTGATAAGGTGAGAGGCTGTCCAAAAACAACACTGCCAGCCCCATGATCTCATCCACCCAACCAGGAACAGTGAAAAGGAGTGAAAAATTAATGTGAAAAGAGAGAGATATCCAGGAGACAGGGGGAATAAACCCTGGAGTCACCGAGAGCAAGAATAAACCAGGAAAAACAAAGCCGGGCACTATGTGAGCTCTGATCCTGCCTCCACTCCTAGGTGGGAATCAGGATGGTGGCAGGAAGGACAAAGGGTCAGCATGGAACCATTTTTGGGCTGAAATTTTCACTCTGGAAGAAGCTGTTTACACTTTCAGAGCAAATTGTGCCACACAGAGGTGACACTCACGGGGCAGCATCACCTGCAGCAGAGAGCAGGGGCTGGGAAATGCCAGTCCCAGTGCAGGAGGATGGATGGGGAATGCTCTGGATGATGAGGAGAGCCAGCAACTCTCTTTTCCCCACACTGAAAGTTTCTTTTTTGACCCAAAATTTAACAGAATAAACAAAAAAAGAGCGCATTTTCTTCACATTTTGAAACCTCAAACCTGCTTCTTGTCACAGCAGTGACAAAGTCCCAAGTTTATTGTTGGAGTGGAAAGTGAAGGATAAGGAGATTCAAAGATCCAACCACAGCCACAGTTGGTAGCAGAGTTCAGAAAGCTGAAAACTTTTGTTGCTCAGGTGACAAAATAATTTCTGTTCTTGTGATTTTTGTCTCGAAGGCAAGTTGTGAGAAAACCCATCAAATATTACAGGAACAAAATTCCTGAGACTCTGAAACACCTTATTAACCCACATTTGGTACCTGTAAAATCTCCATTCAGCATCAGTTTTGTGCCATTCCTCCTTGGTTTAGGAAATACTGACCATAACCAAGCATATGTAAATAGAGAATAAATGAGAATTTTAATCCATTATATATTTTTAATGTTGACATTCATCTCAGAGGCTTTGTGGGTTGTAACTCCTGGTGCCTACCCAACAAGAAGGAAATATTCAGCCAGCAGCAGTGGATTATATTTGCATCTTTAGCAGAGATGTTTATGAGATTTGCTGAAAAGATTGTTGTGCCACAGAAGGGAACAGAAAATTGACACGCTTTTAAGGCCTTTTGAACACAAGACAGAAACCAGCAGGAGAAGAAGGGTGGAAAGTTTATACAGAAATTACTTCTGAGAATCTGACACTGGAGAAACGAGAAACACATTTCCTTGGTGGAGCGAGGATTTGGGTTTGCAGGGGCGCAGTGAGAGTGCGTCAGTTCTAAGCGAGGAAGAAAATGATGCATTTCCTGAAAAGAGAATAAAAACAAAAGCAGAAGCCTCATTATGGCTGGGGTGAGGGTCGTCGAAAAACAACCAGGAAAATAAGGCAGAGGTGGGAATTCCTGGAGGAATGGGGATGGGGAGGAAAGGCCAGCTGAGTCCAATCAGGGCTCTCGTGCTCCTCCTGTCAGGGGCTGCTGCTTGATGTGTCTTATCTTCTGCATCAGCCCCACCGAGCCGGGCCGTGTTCTTAATGAGCTGATAAATGAGACACTGAGAGCTGCGGCTTGGGGAGAATATTGTCCCTTCAGAGACCCCATTTTTCAAAGGGAACAAATGGCCTCTGGAGCTGCTGGTGACTGGGGTAACGGATGAGCTGTCTGGAGCGGGGTTTTTTTAGGGCCATGTGTAGGAAAGGCGTGTTGTAAATGAGCTCTGATGGCAGTGGCAGGTACTGCTGAGGCACTGCAGCCGCGGGGATGGGGCTGACCCCACGTCCTGGCTGATTCCTTGCCTTGGGATGAGCAGCTGGGGATGTGTCCCACTGCTGCTGCTTGTTTTGGAAATCCCATTGTAAATCATCACAGGATGGATCAGTTGGAAGGGACCTTAAAGCTCATCTCATCCCACCCCTGCCATGGCAGGGACACCTTCCACTGTCCCAGGCTGCTCCAAGCCCTGTCCAACCTGGCCTTGGGCACTTCCAGGGATCCAGGGGCAGCCACAGCTGCTCTGGGTACCCTGTGCCTTCCCACCCTCACAGGGAAGAATTTCTTCCCGACATCTGACTTAAATTTCCCCTCTCTCATTTTGATTTTCATCGGTGTTCTCGCACAGAGAAATCAGAGAGCCCCTTGTTAATCTTGAGCCCCTTGATTCTGAGCTCATGGTTGCAGGAAATTCTCCCACATTGTCCTAAAACATTGGAGCTGTCTGTGTGGCTAATTACATAGTGGGAAATATTTCCTTGAAAATATTGTGAAGCTTCATCCAGGTGATAGAGCAAATAGGGCCAAAACCCATTTNGCAATTAAGAAATTTTACCAAGAAATGTAACTTAACTCCTTATTAGCACTTGGATCCCTATCAGGAACACTGGAAGAAAAAAAATAAACTCCAAAAAAAATATCCAACAGCATTTTTCAAATTAGCAGCCTTGAGGGCAATATAATCTAAGTTCAGCCAGAGCGAATCGAGTCGGAATAGTTAATTTAGTTCTAGGAAATTTAAGAATCCCTCATCTCCTCATCAGCAGTAACTTGCTTGTTAAAGGAAGACAAATGAAAAGGTTAATCAGCAAAGATTCACACTGGGGGATTGCTTGGAATGAATCCCTCCTCCCCAGCAGCCCTGGCCAGGTCATGTGTGAGTAACGGCTCCACCGAAACTCTGGGCTGCAGAAATGGCATTTAGAGCCCTGCCTGGCACAGAGGGTTTGTCACATCTGGCCAGGGTGGCTCCAGGGGGCTGCAGAAATGGCATTTAGAGCCCTGCCTGGCACACAGGGTTTGTCACATCTGGCCAGGGTGGCTCCAGGATGGTGACCAGTGCTCTCCGTGCTGGAGGTGGTCTGAAAATTGTTTTATTGCTCTCTGTTTCATCCAGCTCTTGGTTGGGGCTGATGAATGTGCCCTGTGTTGGATCTGACATTGGTCCTTGAGTGGCTTTTGGTGGGATGTTGTGCACTCCTGGGAAGAGGAGGCAATGCCCTCGCAGCTACATGGCCAGGTAAACAAAATATAGGACTTAAGAAATCTTGCTTATTTTTATTGTCTGTTCCCCCCCCCCGCCCCATATTTTAACAAGAGAACCAGCTCTGGCTGGTTCTATGGACCAGAGATTTAAAAATAGCTGGGTTCCTTCCTGTCTGAGGTAGAGAGAAAGATATAAGCCTGATTTATTGGCTGTCCAGTAGACTTTATATTCAATTTCCTCTTGTCACATTCCTATCAAGTAACTGCAGGAGTGTAGCAGAGACAGGGTGAGCCTTTACAGAATAAATACATTCATTTACATGATGAATACCCATATTCACATGGATAAAAGTCCCTCTTCAAACACTCCAACAAATAAAAACCAGCCAAACATTGTTAGCAGCAAATCGGTGGAGGAAAGCAATCTCCCAGATTTTAATTCAGTATTTAAATTCCCATTTTGAATTCACTTTGGTAGGATGTGCATGGGGGATGCACTGAAATGACTGTCCTCATCCAATGGAACGAGGGGTAAATCCTGATTTCTGTAATACCACCACACCTTTCCTTTCCTCCTTTCTTNAAAATATAAAAGTTAAAACCTGAGGCATCACCTCATTGTGCCTGTGGTGGCTGACACTGCTCAGTAGAATTGTTAAGTTTGGGAAAGATCTCTAAAATCCTCAAATCCAACCCTCAGCTCAGCACCACCACTAAATTGTGTCCTCAAGGGCCATATCCACGTAGTTTTTGGACATTTCCAGGGATGGTGACTCCACCACTTCCCTGGGCTCAGCACAGCTGAGCATCCCACATGTCCTGGGGGAGGAAAACCTCCCAGTGGGGTTTGGATTGGAGCAAACAGCACTGGCTGAGCCAGACTTGCTGAGAAACAAGGCTGAGAAAGGGAAAAGAGAAATAAATAAATTTAAAAACAGTTTAATAAGTGAGATTTAGAGCTTCTCTGCAAGCTCACATCCCAGTCTGGCCCCAGGTTTACACAACTTCTGCTAGCTGAATGCAAAGTGGGTTTTCCTTGTGGGATGTTTCCACAGAGATGAAATCTTTGTTTGATGTTCAGAAGGCCCAAGTGTTCCTGCTTGGACCATCAAGCAGAAACAACACCGAGAGCTCCATTTTACATTTCCAGGGGTTCCAGTAGCTGCCTAAAGCTCCCATAAACCTCACATTGCACACGCAAACAGCTCTTATTTTTCACTTTCATCATGTGTTAAAATTTTTTCTTCTTCTCAGAGAAAACTTGGCCTTTTGAAAGGTTTATGAACTCACATGTATTTATGGAACTGGGACAGGGAACTGACACGAAATGTTCTCAGGATGATGGATGCAATCTTGTCTCCAGGGAAAAAAATTAGGAACCCAACCAAGGAAAAACACTCTGGAACACTTCACATCAAACAAGGAAACGAAGGAGTGAGAAGAAATGAAACACATTGAGATTATGAAAAGGGGGTTAGTTAATGTCTGAGTTTAGTCTGATGCCCTGGTGATGGCCATCAGTGCAATCAGTGTGGGGACTGATTCCACTCAGGAATTACTCAGGAATAATTCCAGCACCAGGATAAAGGCCAGCACAAGGATCACTGCAATGGTCAGTCTCGGGCATTGAAATGCATCCAGCTCAATTTGCTCCAGCAAACTCAAAAATCCTTTCCCTGCCTTGTATGAAACATAAACAAAGCCTTCACTTCGATTGCATATTCTCCTGCACAAGAATGTTATTTTAATTTCCCCCAAGAGCTAAAAAAAGAACCTTTTTTCCCTTATTTTTATTTGATATACATAATGTAGGCTGGCAGTATTAGTGTGTTTTCTATTCATGGCTTTCTGAAACTTTCTGTTAGAAGTCTTTGAAATCAAACACCCTTCTTTTTATCATATATTACTTCCTCCCTGGGAACTATTCCCTCTCTGTGCAGTGATCCCATTAGGCTTTTAACTTTCAGATGTTAAAAAAAAAACCCTACCCCAAAACCTGTGATAAAAATGTATTGATGTTTGAACAACATCCAGCACAGGCAACTTCAAAAAACAACACCCCAATTTTGTGAATGGAAAATGGGAATTTGATTTGCTGGGAGGGGAAAAGCTTTTCCATAGGCAGTTATGATGTTTAATGGGCCATCTATTGATTTTAGGCTTATTTGGTACCACTGATGTTTGCAACAGCGTTTAAAACAAAATTTCCAAAGGAATGGGCCATGGTTTTATGGAAAACCACAAGTGACACAAGTGACTCGTAGGCTTGGCCATGTCTGCAGGGTTGTTTATTCTTGCAGCACTCACAGAGCCCAGGATAGGTGTGGTTCTCCTTGCAAACTCTGAGGTGGTATCAGGCAGGAAAAACTACATTTGAAAGACTTAAAGTTATTGGACACATTTAAGAGCTTGAAATTCTGAGCTGAAATGGATTTTTTGGTGTTCAAAATGTTTATTTGGATCAAATTTTATGACAAATTTGTTTTCAGCCTCACTCAGCTCTGTTCTTTCACTATTGAGTATTTCAGTGAGCTTGGAATATCCTCTTTGAGTAGTTTTTCATATTTATGAGCTAGACTTATTTGATAATAGAAAAGTTGCAAATTTAAAGCCATAGATCTGTTCCATCTGAAATCAGCCTCTCCTCTTGTGCATCCTGAATAGCCTGGGTGAGTTTTTGGGATGTAAAAGAAACCTCTGAGGCAACAGAGCTGAAAAGGAGGAAAAGCAGAGGGCTTGAGGTGTCCAGACTGAATGATCCCAGCATGTTAATTCTTGGAGCACGCAGGGTCAGGGATTTAAGGGATTTACACCTCTGGAATGAGGGGAGCAGAGGACACACCTCATCCTGGGCTGGCTCTTCATTTGCAGGCTGTATAAATGCCAAATTTCTGGCAGTGGTGACGACCCCAAGGTGTGAGAGCCATCTCCCCCTTCCCACTGCACCCTTATTTCACCTGATTTATTCCCAGGTTGCCTTTTCTCCTGCTGGAGCTCAGTGTTTCCCACAGGAGCACTCCAGGACAGCAGATCACACCTACTCCTCATCCTCAAATGTCTGTGTGAGCACTCCAGATTCCCCACCTTGGCCAGGTCATTCCTGGATGTTCTTTCAGTTCCTTGACTGGAAACTCATCCCAACTCTGCCTGGAGGAGCACAGGGAACCCTGTTAATTTAACACATCCCTTTCATGCACACCTGCCCCCAAAACTCATGCAAACATAGTGATAATTTAGAGAAAAACCAAGTTCAGGAACCTCCAAAGTGATTTCATTAAAATCAAACAAACTGCTGGTGCTTGACATAATTATGGGTGTTTGATTTGGCTCTGCAGCAATGAAATAAAGAAAAGTGGTTGCAGCTTTTGTCCAAACAAATATGAAGCATCATTTATCCTCCACCAGCTCAGTACCAATCCTTTTCTGTTCGAATCTTTCAAACATTTCTTCTTTTTCCCTTTTCCTGGCCCTGCAGAAGAAAAGAAATGTTTGACAGGTATTAATTTTGAAAACAAATGGTAGATTTTCAGCTCAGCTGCTGAGGAAAAGGCAGGGAAAGAGCAAATTGCAGCTTGTTTTAATTGCAAACTGGGAATTTTATAAACAAAATCCACGCACGTATCATTTATAATCATGATCCGGGCCAGAGCAATAATTATGATAAATCCTTTTTCAACCCTACTAAGAAGTCTTTTATGGAGTAGTAGGGAATTAATTCACATTCTAGACAATGGCTCAATAAAATGCTTTCCAGCTTCTCTGACATATGGAATTCCACATGGGCTGCAATCAGATGTTCCCCAAATCACACTTTTTCCTTGCTTAACTCCCTGACAGTTTAACATAAACAAGCACTGAATTCATTAAGCTGCAATTTTTAAGCCTTCTAATTAACTGAAACAGCTGAAGTTTGACTCTTCAAACACATGTTAAAGGCTTAATTTTCAAGACATAAACCACTGGGAGACCTGCAGTTTATTAACATTTGAGATGTTCAGCAGAGAACCTTCCCTCGTGTCTTTCTTCGGGGTTCTGCAAAATGTAGAATTACAACATTTGAACATAAGGCAATTAACAAAATACCTCATTTTTTATAATAAAAGGCATTATTGCTTTGATTTGGAAACAGAGTTTTTGACTCTGAGCTCCCTGATTGTCCAGTCTTATCAGACTACTTTCACTGCTCCATTAAATGTCCAGTGGCTCCCTAAACAGCACTTAACTAAACTGTACTAAAGGTATTTAAGATTATTCTTTAAAAACCAGGCAGTTTTCTGCTCCATGAAGTTCCTGTCACATGCATTCCTGCCACAGTCCATTCAATATTTTGGATGCAGCCTTGACCCAGGAGAAGGGAGTTTTAACCCATTATAGTCTTTTCATCTTTGCCATGACTTGGGAAATGTGCTTATGGAAGACCTAAGTTTTTATCCTTCAGTCTTAAATGTTAAAAACCTTGCTTTAAACTGAGAGAGGGAAGGTTTAGATTTAATATTGGGAAGGAATTCTTCCTTGTGAGGGTGCTGAGGCCCTGGCACAGGGTGCCCAGAGCAGCTGTGGCTGCCCTGGATCCCTGGAAGTGCCCAAGGCCAGGTTGGACATTGGGGCGTGGAGCAACCTGGGACAGTGGAAGGTGTTGGGGTTGGAACTGGATGATCTTTAAGGTCCTTTCCCACCCAAACCATTCCTTGATTCTGTTCTTTAATTAATTACACAAGAATTAGGAAGGTCTGAGAGTGATGAGGCCACATCATTGCTGTGTGATCCCTGCTTGCAGCCAGGTGAGGCCAGAAATGCCCAGAACACTGCAGAAATTCAGTTACTCCAAAGGTGTTTTTAAATCCAACCCCCTGGGGCTTGATTTAGTCACCTTTTAATTCTTAAATTAAAGGAAACTCAGCAAAAGCATCACTTTATTAGGGGCAGACACAAATCCCTGTGACTAGAGACTCTCATGGCCGTGGCACTGTGGCAAAGACACAGATCAGAGCTGGTGGAGGGGACAAAGCCCTTTCAGCTCCTCTTATCCCACCACTTAGGAATGGATCCCATCCCTAACAAGCCTGACATGACCTCTGCCATTCCAGGAGACAGAAATTGTGTGGTGGGACTCGGATGATGCTCCTGGATGCTGAGCTGTGCCCTCTCCTTTCAGATGAGACAATAAACCTGACCCAGGCACCAGGTGCTCTGTCCTGCTGGGGGCTTCACGTGTGAAATGTGGGCAGAGGAGGAAATGACAGGAAGCAAAGCACCATCAGCACAACTTTCATGTGGGTTTTGTTCCCAGGAAACCACTTCCTCTGTTTGTATGGGCTGCGAGGGGCTGGGACTGCACGGGGGCTCTCGCTCTCAGCTCATTTAGCCAAGCCAGAAAAGCCATGGCACCCAGCTCAAATCAAAGGGGATATTCTTTTTTATCATCCTGTGTTTATCTGGATTCTGCTGTCATGGAGTTTTTGTTGTATGGGAATTTTCCTCCTCCTCTTTTTCCTTTCTTTCCCTCCTTATTTTTTCCCTACAGTGAAATCAATTTTGGAGTGTTACTTTTAACTAGAGAAAAAAAACCAAAAACAAAACCCCTCTAAACTCTTGTAAATGGGGAAGAACACATGGATTTACACCAGGGAGGAGCAGAGCAATGCACAGTTTGACTGATATTTGGATAAATTATATTCCTTAGTGCTCCCTCATCTCATCCCTCTCTTCTCTACTGAGGGTGAGGGTTTTTCCAGAGGGAAAAAGCCCAGTAGGTTTCTGGCAAATTCTGGCACATTCTCCTGTACTCAGGTAAAAATGCACCCACATTAATACATATTAATATTTAGTAATGGTTGGAGAGCTGCTTTTCTTTTAATTTTCAGTTAAAAATGTATGTAATGGGAGGAGATGAAGAGAGATGTGTGCAGTCCCAGCACTGTTTGATTTCCTCAGCTCTGTGGAAATGCTCAACTCTTTCCTGAGCTTGTTTTTCCCTTGGCCAAGCACCTCTCCATGCCTCCAAGGGGAGAACAGAACATAAAATCTGAATTATCACCATTTCAGCTTCTGCAGGAAAGCTCAGTGCAAAGCTCCTGTCACAAAACTCCTGATACAAAACTCTCTTTAGCAAACACAAACCACCACGATGCTCCTGAGGAAAACAGTGACTGTCACCACCACACTGGTGACACAAAGACCACAGAAGCCAAAGGAAAAAAAGAACCCTATTGTTTTCTTTATTTTCTCCATGTAGGCAATGACACAGCAAAGAGTCTAAGCATGGCTTAGCTGTGAGGCTGGGAGAGGTTTTATTGAAATGAAAAAAATTCATTTTATGGTTAAAATTTTGCATCTGCTTTGCTAAGTCAGCACTTCTGTGCCGTTATTGTACAATGGAGCGGGGAAATGAAGGTATTAATTAATTAGTGTTAATGAGTTTTCCATGATGGAGAAGCTCTTGAGGAAAAAGCTTTGTCATCCCAGAACATCAGACATGGAAAACGTACGGGCAGCAAGGGTGGAAGTGGATTCCCTGAATATGAGGAGCTTCCTGTAAATCTCACCTCATTAAAAAGAAAGAAGTGAAAACAGTTTTAATTCAGCAGTGCATCATTTATTGTCATAAAAACCCTTTAATGCAGAGGAAGGTTCCTGTTTCTGAAAGAGAAGATAAAGTCTTTTATGGTTGATCCTTCCAGCAGCCATGGTTGGGTTCTCATCACCTGTACAAAAAAGCACTTTTGAACCAGTAAAATTCCTTCTTTCTCCCACACACAGAGGGTTGTGAAGGCTTCAGGTTGTCCCCATCTCCAACACATCTGTGATAAGGGCAGCTTCAAGGGTCAGCCTGGGAATTACTGGATCTCCTGGTCTTGAGGGGTGAAAATTGAAGTGGGTTCATGGGGAATAGAGCAGGTGGGCTGCTGCTCCCTCAGCCAGAAACTGGAGAAGGTTGTGGGAAGAAAAAGAATAAGTAGGAAGTAATTTTATGGGTCTACAGCCAGTGAATTTGCAAAAAAAAAAAAAAAGAAAGGGGGAAAAATTTGTGAAGGTGATCGGGGTAAAGCCTCATTTTAGCTGCTAACACCCCTACATTACACCAAGAGGGCAAAGAGGAGAAATAATCCTTAAATACAGCAGCAAGCTCATAAATGAGGAGGACAGGGAAAAGTGTCCCTGAACCCTGGTGTCCTGGGATTCATCTGGAAAAGCAGAGTGTGGCCCTGGCCCTGTGGCAGGATGTGGCTGTGCCCGAGGGCTGGGAACTCCTGGCTTTCCCTGCTGACCCAGCACCAGCCCCTGGGATGGTTCTGTGTCCTCAGCACAAAAATCTCCTGCAGTGGGGAAGGGAACTGCAATTCTGCCACCTGCCAGCTTGCAAAAAGCAAAACCCAAGCCAAGCTGCATCCCCGGGGCCAAAGGCTTAGCAGGGTTAGTCACCAGAAGCCAGAGCATCCCAAAATAAACATCTCCATTTTTCTGTTCCTCAGTTGGATGGTTGTGCCCCTCGAGCTGGAACGATGAAGTAAAAATTTGTAGAAAATGTTGGTACAATCTGACCCTGGAACACCACAGCAGCCTTTGCCCACTGCATTCCCAGAGGAGCAGCTTTCTTCTGCCCTGCATTCCCAGAGGGAGAGCAGGCCCATCTCCAGCAGCCCTGGAGCTTCAGAGGAAAACTCCAGCCTTGTCCAGGATCCCTGCTCCAGCAGAACCACAGCTGGCACTGCAGGAGGGCTGAGCCACCATGGAATGGGACTGTGCCACCACCCTGACCCACAGGGGTCAGCTCCTGCTCTGACTCTGGCAGTGGTTTGTTTACTTTTTTTGTACTATTGCATTCGTATTTTTTAATTTTCCTATTAAAGTAGTGTTATTCCTATTCCCATATCCCAAAGGAGAAAATAAGTAATTAGGCTGAAAACAAAATCAGTAATTCCCTTACTACCAAACTTCTTAGTGGTTAAATCTCTGTCTTCTGAAAAGAAAGTGAAACCACCACTCCAAAACTCGAGGACAATTAATAAGGGACAGCAGCTTCACACTGTGAAACATTTTGGGGACACAATGACTTCTTTGGCCCCCACAGAGAACCTGCAAACAGTGTCCCAGAATGTTTTACCTCCATTAAGAACCCATCTCCCTCACTGGAGCACTTTGTGAGACCATGAGTAAAATGTAATGAGTTCAGCATTTTCATATCATTCTCATTTTCTGAGCTGATATTTGAGATAAAAGACAAAGCCTGCCTTGGTTTCAGTTCAGAGGACATTCTGTGCTATGGCTTCACTTTGCTGAAATCCTGATCAAAGCAGAACTGTGAAATCTTACTATCCCATTGCTAACTGCACTGTTGACTTTATGCATACTTCCAAAATCCCTGCTTCCCCTTAGACCTTTTGACCACCTTATTAAAAGGGAAAAAAAAGGACAGATATTTGCATTTGGTACTGTTGAGTACTTTCTTGCTAGCAACAGCCTTCCTAGCGAGGTGAAGCACAATTTTACTGTTCTATAATTAAAAGAATAAACTTTTTCCATGGTTTCTCCAAGGCTGCTCTGCTCTGAAACACGGGTGGGATCATTTTGCCTACTGGGTGGGATGAAGTTCATTAACCTTGGAGACACCACCCTCATCAAAGGAGCAAAACTACTCACAAGCTTTCCCTCTCAGATTCTCTGATTATATTAATCCCAGAAAATCTGAACTTCATTTTCTTCCCATCTGGGACGAGAATCCAGCAGGGAGAAGTTCAGGGTACCCAAATGTTTCCATAAGTGTCTCAAATAACTTCATCACTTCAGCTTGGCAGCTGTGTAACCAAGAGGGGCTCCCCATCAGCCTCAGCCCATCCCTGTCCCTGGGGTCTCCTGGGACAGGAACCATTCTGGGGATACTGGAGGGTACTGGGACACCTCACCCATCACCAGGGGCGTGGGGATACTTCCTGTCACATTTTTCCCAACAGTTTTCCCACTCTGGGATTTATATTTTGAAGAAAGAAGGAAAGGAGATGGTGGTGTGATGGCAGTCGGAGTTGTGGCTGTCTGTGGCAGTGTTTTCCAGGCCAGTCTCCCAGCAGGGAGGGCACCAGCTGGAGCAAAGGTGGTTTGAGGTGACACTGAAACGATCCTGCTGTTCCTGGGATGGTTTCACTCAGTGGGTTTCAGACCTCCAGCAAACCATCATTTTCATTTCAGCAAATTAAACACACCCTTGTGGGCAGGGGGGATGATGTTCCAGGAGCTGGATGTCAATGCCAGGAAGAGTCCACAGATGTTGGATGGGCTCTAACACCACAGCTGGGGTTCCTGCAGGAGAGCTTGGGGGCACAGGGACATCCCCACCCAGAGCAGGGCATTTGTGCACACACGTGTGCAGGGGTGGCTGGGGGAGCTGACACCGTGCTCAGCTTGTTTCTGTGGCCTCTGAACATCAGCCTTGAAGTCAATCTTCTTTCCTGGAGGAAAAAAAAGTAGTTCTGACATTCCAAGAAATCCCAAAGGGAAAAATACTGAAAATTAAATGGGTTGGTCTGCGTCCAAGTCACTTACTCAGGGGAGATAAATGATTTCGTATGCTAATGACCATTCCCTCAAATCTCTGACATTTTCTTACAATGTACTTAAGTACAGTTTGTTTTGCTTTCTGTCTCCACAACAATTACAAAGATTTATATTTCATTGCTCCGGTTGTGTTTGCCAGGACCACACTTCCTTTCCTTTTTAAAGGCGCAGGGATATTGTCTGGGACAGCACAGAACGGCGCTTTCTGAACAGCTAAAATGAAAATAAACAAGGCTGAACTTATCTGGTGGAAGAGGGCAGACACTTTCACTAGGCACAGCAAAGCCAATAAAGGCTTCTGGCTCTTTTCTCCTCGACAGATCAGTACACACAGACTCAGCAGCAGTTCATAAGCAAGACAACTCTGTCACCTTTTGTGATAACTCCAAATTAATTCCTCCTTCCAATGTGATTATGAAAGGCTCAAACCTGCCACCTTTCCTGGTGCTTCTGGTGCTGAGGGCTAATTCCCTCTGCCTACTGTTTGGCAAAGGGGGTGCCTGGGGAGGAGGGATGCCTGTGTTGGTTCAGGCTGGTGGGAGAACAAAGTGCCACTGTGTCCAGGGGCACGGAGCACAAGCGAGGATTGTTCCTGGTGACACCTTTCCTTGCCTCCTCCACCCATCTCCCAGCACTGAGAGTGACTCACAGCTCCACTGAGAACTCACAGGACGAGGGGGACTTTTGTTCCTGACTCTGCCAACCAGGATGCTGCTGCTAAACGAGCAGTGCTGGGTTAAGGCTGCAGGGAACGGAGCTGAGGTCACGGCTTGGGCTGGAAACCAGATAACCCCGGGCTGCAGTGGCACTTTGCCCGCAGCTGAGGAGCCTTTTCTGTCACCCTGTGTGTGCCACGCTGGGCTGCTTAGCCCCATGAGAGGTGCTGAGCCCCACAATGCTGCTGGGGCACCTCGCTGCCTGTCCCTAACCCATCCTTTGCTCTCATTATTGAACGCCCCATGTTGCTTTAAGAGCACCATCCCCTTCTAGACCTGCTGGCGTGGCAGACACAGGGTGGTCAAGGATGTCCTGACTCACTGACCAGGACTGGCTGCCCAAGCCCTGGAAAGTGACCATGGGAGCTTTGCTGGTCACCTCCAACCCAGCCCTCATGAGGGGTGGTCGTGTGTGGGAATTGGCTTCACGGCTCCTGCCAAAAATGGGCTGCAAACGGTGACCTCAGGGCAGCTCCTGTCTGCACAGACACAGGGAGAATCCACTGACTGTGGCTTCCTTGGGAATCATTTGCAGTCCATGAGTAATGTGGGCCACAAGATGAGAAAAAAAACAAAAAGGGAGTCTTAAAAAAGAGAGGAGAAAAGACAGTGGAGTCAGTGTTTTCTACTCCGTGCTCTGGACGTCTTGAGCAACAGCATTCCCAAAAGTCTCTATTCAAATGAGCTGTACCAGTTTGGAAGTGGAGAGTCTTGTGAAAGATGATGGTGAAAAATCCTTCTCTTTCAGGATCATCACCATTTGCATGGGTTCCAGCAGAAAAATGCAAAGTGGTGGTGATTGCAGTGTGATAAACATTTGTGCTCTCATTTAAACAGTTTAAAGAACTGCATGAGCACTGACATCAGGTGGAAAATTTCCACAGCCAAATGCAGCTCTTCCTAACTTCCTAACTATCCTCTGTCCAAAATTACTTAGGCTAAGGAATGTGCGTTGTATATCCCCTATTATATGTCCTTTATTATCTTGTTCTCTATGGATTGTAGTGATGGACTCAGAAATTCAGGTTTTGATTGCTGTCCCCATCCTTAAACTTCCTGTATGACCTTGGGAAAATCTCCTTGTTCTTCTGTTTATCACTCAGTACTTTGGGAAAAGGAAATAAGGACATGGGATCCTCTTTTGTGGGATGCAAAACTCAGCTTATTGCCAAACTTTGAGTGAGAAAAAATGCCAATCACTTCTACAGCTGATGAAAGAGCAGAGGGATGCCACGAAACACGTTCAAGACTTTAATAATTCCCAGTGGTTCTGAAGATATTTTGGGTTTCTCACCACTAGTCAGCCTTCCCCTGCCATTTGCTCCTGGTGTCTTCCAGCAATTCCTTGTGCAGTGCTCATCACAGCAGTCTTCATCTGGTGCCAGCTGAAATATGCAGCCATAATAAAGATATTTTATTTCAAAGCTTCCCTCTCTGCTCATGGCCAGAATGTCTGAGTATCTTCCACCGTGTTTCTGCTAACAACAACAACAATAATAATAATAAAAAAGGCAAACAGCAGAAGAGTTCTCAGCTTGGTGCACACACTGCTCGTTTGAGCTGGTTTTGGGAGGAGAGAGGATTTTGCTGATTGGATTCTGCAATTCAAGGTGTGCTGTGGGCAGAGCCCACCTGCCCATGGAACAGACACAGGTTTGGCTGCAGCCCCACTGGCAGGACCTCCAGTGTTGCCCATCCCTGTGATGTGGCTGTGGCTTCCTCTCCCCATCCTCCCCCTGGGTGGGAGCCTGGCCAGGCCACCAGTGTGGGCAGCATCTCCATTTAGCAGAACAATAAAGTCTGAGCTCCTATTCCCAAAGGGAAAATGTAAATTGTGAGATCTTGCCTAAAAATATGGATTATGAAAGTGCATCCATTTCTATTGTCTCTGAAAAACATTGTGTTAAGTGAGCTTAATCAGACACACATTATTTGTCTCTGTGGATGGAATTCTCTGGCCTCTGTTCCCCAGGTCACAGCAGATGATCTAATGGTCCCTTTGGCCCTAAAATTCCCTGAAACAATGAAACGTGGGTTTCATTAATGGAGCTAGACTTTTGGAAGAATGAAATACGAGCTACACATATCCTCATAATACATCTTTCAGATTCCTATGGAGTTTGTCCATCTTTTTGCCAGACTGCAGCTTGTGGAGTGAGGCAGGGCCCTGATCTCTCTCCCTTGGGAACAAAGTCCTAACCCAGATTTGTCTATTGAAAGGCAGATGTCTGCAGGACGTTTGACCATCCAAAACCAAGTCTCTGGAGAGCCTTAATCTCCTTTTCCCTCCTTTCAGTCATGGATTGTATGACTCCTGCTGTCCATTATATGCATTGTGTTAAATCCCAGAACAAAGTGCTGTTCCTGGGGCTTTAGTTCCTCCATTCTCTATGGGGATCTGCTCTGACATCGAGAGAAGGACAAGAGAAGGCTTTGGGGTAACCTAATTATGGGATGTTCTTTTAGGAGTTGGACTTCATGGTCCTTGTGGGTCCCTTTCAACTCAGAATGATCTGTGATTCTGTAATTGCAGCCTTGCTGTACCTGAAGAAAGCCTACAAAAAAGATGGAGAAGAGTGATTCACAAGGAGCTGGAGTGACTGGACAGGGGGAATGGCTTCACACTGGCAGAGAGTAGGCTTAGATTGGATATTAGGATGAAATCCTTCCCTGTGAGGATGGGCAGGCCCTGGCACAGGGTGCTCAGAGCAGCTGTGGCTTCCCCTGGATCCCTGGAAATGTCCAAGACCAGGCTGGACAGGGTTTGGAGCAACCTGGGATTGTGGAAGTTGTCCCTGCCCATGGCAGAGGGTGAGAACCAGATAATCCTTAAGATCCCTTCCAACCCAGGCAATGTGATATAATCATCCCAAGATGATTCTGGGGCCAGGTGATTCCCGCAAAAGCAATCCCTGTGGATCTACTTGTGTGTGATGAAGAGCTGCTGGTTGTCCCAGTATCCATAATCCTGCAGAACCACACCCTGTGCTCCTCTCCTGGTTCATCCCTAGAGGAGGCAGTGACAGCCTGGCACACATGAGGTTAAGCACAAAGACATTCAGTGGATGTCACCAGCAAGAGTTGGCACCAGGGGACACTGCAGCTGTCACCTCAGAGCAGCCACATCCGCAGGAGCCAGGCTTCTTCATCCAGCTCCAACCCTCTCTGACCTCCTTGCTGAATGCCTGTGGATGTGCACAACCACTGTGGAGAGGGTCCCAGGCTCAGGAGTCGCCTAATTTGTGTGAAAGACCAAGAACAAAACAGAAAAGCAGCAGAAGGATCGAATTGCAAAAGCCATCCCCCCTGCCCGGCCCGGGCCGGCTGTGATTCCAGACAATACCTTCTGGATTTCCAAGAGGGAAGTGATAGATCCTTCCCAGGGCAGGCCCAGGACAGCTGTCATGCTTTGTGGCTGCCCTGGGTATGCAATGATGTCATTTCAGAGAAGGAATCAAAGATTGGCTTCAGTTTGAGGAGGTTTAGTTGTTTTGGTGTTTTTTAAACTTTGCCTTCATTTCCTTTTTTTTTTTTTGCCTTAAAATTTCACCCAGAGATGTTTCCAAACCCAAGAGCCTTCCCTCCCTGCTCGCTCTTTCTCTGCTGTCCCGTGCTGGCGCCGGGCACTGGATCCTTACTGGGAAATGGGAAGGTCACACAGTTTACTGGTTTTCTGTCAGCCACAGAGACCTCTTTGGCCACGGCGTGAATCACCCTGGAGAGAGGCTCATTTTCTGCACCACCTCCCGAAATGTCACAGAAAAATAAACCCCACTGTGTGACTGTAATGAGGCATATTCTGGGCCTGTTTATTTTGTAGGCAAAAAGCCACTACCAGCAAGCAGAGTCAGCTATAGGTTCCAAAAAAATCTCCTTTACCAAGGATATTGTATGTGGAGGAGAACTGCCAAATTCTCCAGGCTGGAATGTCTGTTTTCCAAGGAACAGGCTCTTCTGGCACATCCTGAGCAATCCAGAGTCAAGTGGGCAACCCAGTGAGTGATACAGAGAGCCAGCAAGGGGAATGTCACCACTGCAAGGGGGAAAATCAGATATAACACCAGTCCTGAATATCTGTCCCACTCCCAAAATTCATTAATCTTCTCCTGAAGAAGGAACCAGTCTTGGCCTGCTGCCCAAATCCACCATGACTTATCCCTCAGCTGAGGGCCCGTCAACACTGGGAGTTTCCACCTCTGAGGATGGGCTGCAGGAAGCAAAAATCTGTCACCGCTTTCCTCTGCCTCTTAGAACCTGCCTTTCCAGGATGCTGGAATCAAGGTCTGTGTGTTCACAGGCAGATAAATTGCCCCAGACCACCAAATAACGGGAATTCTAACACACAGGCCTATCTGTGGGCCTGGTGTTTTCACACTCTCAGTAAAACTTCATGAGGTGGAAAGTGCAATAATTAAGGAAAAGTTTTACAAAAAGCACCAACTAACATTTTAAAAGGGCTCTTGGGTGCAAGTCTGTCATCATTATTGGGGTTTGCTGAGCCTCAGCATTAGGGTTTTAATACTGGGAAGAGCTTTTGGGGACAGCAAGGCTGCTGTGAAAGGAAGGATTTCCCATCTCATGTGTGGGGCTGAAGGGCTTTGATGAAAAAAGATCTCTGTATCTCAGCTTTATCTGTATTAGCTGCATTTTTGCTTTGATGAACACATTTCTGTAATTCAGGGCCCAGCTTGTTAAAGTTCAGCCACCTGCAGCTTTCAAACTGGAATACCCAAAAGCATGAACCCCCTTGAGAAGTTTTACTGAAGTTTTGTAGGAACTCACAAGGCTGAGAAGGTTTGTTTAGGCAGATTCAGCTTCACCAGCTGATGAAGAATTTGACCCCAAATTACACGATGTTTGAACAAAGCATCTAGACCAGAGTCATATTACTGGCAGTGAAAATGTATAAGAAAAATACACTTAAAAATATATAAATAGAGTGAAAATGTGTAAGGCTACCTCTAAACTCCCTCACAGCCTCCAAAACTATTCCTTGCAGTAGGTGATTATGTGTATTTGTGAACTTTAACCTTCTGCTGGCCTGATCTTGGCAGAGCTGAGGTTCCTTGCTGTCCATGGCTCCAGCATTCCCATGCTGTCCCTCTGGCTATCGGGAGCAGGGATCTCCTCTCTCTGGGGTCTCTCCCCTCTCCATGAGATCATTGACACATTTGCACTTCTGTTCCCAGATTACTTCAACACTGGCTTACCTTAATCAGCAGAGTGTCGATTCCCACACTTGGGAATGACAATTGCAGTGGTAATTTTAAAGGTATTTTTCATCCACGAGGAGCCAAGACCTTTTTAAAGCAGCGACATCAAGGGAATATTTGTTTTAAAAATTTGAGCAGGAGGGGATGACTATTTGTACACTTTATGTTTCCTTTTAACTTCAGCTCTTTTTTTTGCCCTTGCAGGCAGAGTTTTCTGTGTAAGCAGTTGCTGTGTGACTCCTTTTCCTCTTCCCTGGGCACCTTATAGACCAAGAAGCCACAATTGGGAATGCATTCAGAGACCATTAGTACAGGAAGTCAGGTCAAATCCAAAGAAACCATGAAGCAGTAAGTTGGAAAACATGGGATGAATGGCCTTTTCATAGGGCCGCTTTCAGGTGGAGTTTGTTTTTGGATTAAAGGAGTTTATTCAGGTATTCACAAATATCCCAGCTCTCTGAACTGGCTGGAATGTGGAAACCTCCAAGTCATAATCAATTGCCGTAAAAGGGATTGGCGTGTTCTAACTAGGGAATAGAGGGATGAAAGCGTCCTAATTAGGTGACACGCCTTCAAAACGGGATGAAAGGCCCAAAACATCCTCAAAGACGTGAGCAAATATGAAAATCTCCAATCACCTCTTTCTTTATTGGCAATCGCCACGTTCCAAAAATGTTGGTTTCAGATGTTTCTTGTGTGTACCGAAGTCCCACATCATTTTTTTCCCCCCACTTTGCCTGCTTGGCTGGGGAGTTAAAAAATAAAAGGCCCAACACGAGTGAAATGTGACACAGCCTTGTTCTGTTCCCTCACAGGGCCTGCAGGAACTGGGATTGCTGTGTCCTGGGTAATATAAAAATGCTCAGAAAGGAAGTTTGGATGGTCGAGGTGTGATGCCATGGAAAATACTGTCTTTGGCAGGGCCGTGCTCAGAGATACATCCTAAATTTTTCCTTCTGGGCACAGAAGAAGGGAAGCTGCTGACCTGAGTTCGGTGAAATCAGGATTAGAAATCAAAACAGAAAGAAACTGGAGCGGTGATCACCACAGGCATAAAATATGGATGGAAAACATCCTCGGGAGAGGAAAAAATGCAGTTTTGGGGTTTTTTTTCCTGCTAGAGGAAGTGTGGGGATTGTGTCCTTTCCTCCCACCTGAACTTCCAGGAATGGCACCTTTTAGTGACCTGCAGGTGACGACCTTGATCTGGCTCAACAAAGACCTCAATATTTCCAGCACACACCACCTTTGGCTGTTTTCAGGGCTAACCCTTTGTAAAACACTCTGGAGATGCAATTTGCAACAGAGGTGTTAATAATTGTCTTTGCAAAGCAGCTGAAAATGTGGATTTAGAGCCCACTTTCACGGCTGGGAACTAAACAGTAAGTCAGGTCTTTCTGCACTCGTTAGGCTCAGCTTATTTCAAGCCTCATCTGCTTTGTGCTGTTGTCAGTTGAAGATGATTGTTTCCCAGCTCGGTGTTGAGAGAAGTGGAAGGTTGTTGGGATCTGGCAAGGTCCCTGGAAATAAGTGAAACCTTCTCCCGTTCTCATCCTCAGCACATAAACACCCCTTATAAACAGCAAATATACCAGAGGAAAATCCACATTTTATACATCCTGAAGCACTTGAACCTCTGAGGGCTCTGCATTTAGAGAAACAGTCAGTATGGCTTCAGACATCCTTCAAAATAAAACCTACTCCCATTCCTGTTACATAGTGGCAAATATTTGGCACTTGCTAATAGTGCCCAAATTACCTTTTTTCCCCCCAGCCCCACATGGCACACACCTCATTCTTCCAAACTTCACAGTGTCCTTTTCCCCTCCCACAGGTGCACAGACTTGGAGGGACCAGAGGATTGAAGCACAGCCTTGGAATCTGCTTTGAATCTGGACTACTGCTGGCAGGAAAGCAATATTTGAAAGGATATTATTGCTGAATTTATTACAACAGGGTAGGATGTGTGCATTTTTATGCAGGGTTTTTGCTGTGACCAAGATGCTGACCCAAATTCCATTTCGGTTCTCGTATCAACAATTGTTGGGTGCAGCCAGCCAACATTTTTTGATGGAGCAATTTTCTACCCACACTGGAATGCTGTCTAAATTATATATGAAATGCAGGAATTTGGGATAAATTTACAACTCCCCAAAAGGTGAGATATCGCATTTTGGCTTTCCCACTTCTTTTTAATAATGGCAAAGTCATTTTAATTTAGTGCCACAGAGACATTTAATTTTGATTTGCTTCCTTTGACTCATTTGGGTCAAGCAGTCCATTATATTTAATAGCATATTATTTTTACATTATGTTACATGTTCCCAGGGCCAACACTGGCACGCAGGGTGGAAACTTGTCCCTTCCACTTCTCTGCATCCTTTGGTGGTTTCCATTAGCTCCACACTGCTGAAAGCAGCTCTGCTGCTTCCTTTGCTTGGGCTTTTGAAAAGATTTCTCTTGGAGATGCTCTGCTGCACTTTTCCAAGGCTCAGCTGTGGGTGGTTGTGTCCAGCTTGGCAGAAGTGGAGTGTTGGTTCCTGAGCTGGGTGTTTAAATCTCCACAAAGATGCTCCATGTTCTCCCTCCTGGATTCACAGCTTTGGAAAGATTTTCCCCCCACACTGGCTCAAATCCCCTCCTGGTGTAAGGCCCTGCCTCCAGCTCCTGCAGTGTGTAAGATTTATCTGGCAGCTCCTTCCAGCCTTACCAGAACACTTCAGCGCTGTGTTGTTCAGCATGAGTGCCCCCAAAATATTCAGATATCCAGAAAAAAGCTGGAAGACGAAGAAATCTCAAATCTCTTTGCTGGTGATGAAATCTTTCCATACTCTGCCCTGACCTCCTTGCATTCTTTTCCTCTTTTTTTTTTTTAACTCTCTTGGAAAGCATCTCCTTTTCTGCCTAAGCTCTCAGTGCCTCGCCAGCCCTCACAGCCCCAGATTTTAACTGCTGAGAGAATGGCTGTGTTGAAAAGTCCGAGCCTTATCCTGAGGCTGCCCCTCTCTGGATTTCATGTGTTGCTAAGTTTAGGAAGTGCCACGCTCAGCCTTTCTAGCCCTGCTGTCACCTCCTCCTCGGGTCACTCGGCCAATCCTGCTCTGCCCAGGGAGGTGCGTGGTGCCATTTCCTGCTGCACAGGAAACTCTTCTTATTCCTGAAGCTCTTTGCCTCTCCCAGGAGCTCCAGTTTTGGGAGTTGTTGCTGCATTCTGGGGGCTTTTTAGCTCTATAACGTTCTATAAATGGCCAGGTTGTACAAAGGACTTATTCAAGATAAAAAACTGTGCTTAAATAGAAGCTGCGGTTGGATTAGGGAATACGTGATGAAAAACAAAGACGTGCATTTTGTCTGAAAAGGAAATAAAAATAAATTCATGCCCTGGCTGGCTGTGCATTGAGATCACTTAAATGCTGCTGGGTTTTGCACACTGATGGTGGCTGTGTGGGTCCTTAAAAGCAAAAGTTGAGACCCTGCTCTTTTTGAGAGGAATTGGCAAAAAGACAATTTTCTTGCTTCAAGAAAAAAACAAATAGAAAACAAAATAAAACAAACAAACAAAAATTATTTCATCTGCTCATGGTGCCCACAGAGGAGTTTGAAAGGGTTAAAAAAAAGCTGGTGGCTCAGAACTCTGGAGATTTTGGAAACTGCACTGAGACAGCTCTGTCTAAGGATAATATGTGCTGCTCTGAATTCCTCAGTATTCCTCATGCTTCCATGGGCTCTGGAAAATCCATGGGGCTGTCATCCATGGGGCGTCACTCGAGCACCTCATTTTTCTGCAGCAAAAATCACTTTGAGAACAGAAATCCAATTTGTTAAGTTGCTATTCCTAGAGAGTTTCTTGAGCTGTGTGGAATTAGTAAAAGACCCTTTCTGACAGCCCTTCCAACATCCTTCTTTGAGAGCAGGTTTTACTGAGCAAGGAACTGTGCTATTATTAAATGAATTTATGTCATAAATGTGGAAAACACTACTCAAAGAGGATATTTCAAGTCCACATGGTAAAAGAACAGACCTGAGTGGAAGTCCCTTTTAATAGAGACCTTCTCCTATCCCAGGCTGCTCCAAGCCCTATCCAGCCTGGCCTTGGACACTTCCAGAGATCCAGGAGCAGCCACAGCTTCTCTGGGCACCCTGTGCCAGGGCCTGCCCACCCTCACAGTGCTTGGGGTGCAAAGTTTGCACATTTATGGGCATCTCAGACATCTTTAAAAAATTTCCTTGTGCAGGTGGAGGGTGGAAGGAGGAGGCAGTTGGGCAAAGGCAGCTTTACCCCCCTGCTCCAGAGCAGCAAATGGTGCACGAGCTCCTTGCGTGGTGGGAGCCGTGTCCTCCCTTGCTCCAGACGTGGAATGTGCAGCCCAGTTGGAGCAAATGGATGTATAAACACAGCAGGAGCCATCTGTAATGTGAAAATGGGGAGTTAGGTACCTACAGGGCCATTGTGCATTCAATGCACTGTGCTGGCTGGGCAGCCTGAATAATTGCACACATTGATATGGGGAACCAGCTACGCAGGCAGGGGTTTGCTTTTAATGCAGACCAACGGCTTCCTGTTTTGGAAATCTTGCCTCTTCACTGCACAAATGCATAGTTTTGTATGTGCATAATTTGTGGCTGTAATTTTAGAGGCTCATTAAATAACTTGGCTGTGGAAATCAAATTGCCTTTCATCAAAATCCAGCGAGAGCTGGACCAGTTCTGTCCATCACAGCAGCCCTTCTGGTCTTCGTTACATGGCTGAAAAGCACAAATGCAAATGTGGCTGTGGATCTGTAGCACAGGAGGGAGGGAAAGGGAGCTTGGAAGAGGGAATGGTGCTGGCAGCAGGTTTCCAAGAGCGAGCTGGTGCTCTGAGGAGAAATGAGAGCTGCTCTGTTTTGCTGCCTGGGCAAGAAAGCAAAGGAAAGTCCTGAGTGACAGGTTGGAATGGGGTTGCCCAGGACCCTGTGACACGTCCAGGGGCCCCATGGGACCCTGCACTGCTCAGGGGACCTTCTGCCATCTCTGCCCAGCAAATCCAGGCCTGGCATCTGGGCAGTGAAGCCCTGCAGCTACCATCAACCCAACACTGGCACCTGAGCACCCAAATCCTGCAGGAGCCATCAACCCAACAGTGGCATCTGAGCACCCAAACCCTGCAGGTACCATCAACCCAACACTGGCACTGGGCACTGAAACCCTGTAGGAACCTTCAACCCAACACTGGCACTGGGCACTGAAACCCTGTAGGAACCTTCAACCCAACACTGGCACCTGAGCACCCAAACCCTGCAGGAGCCATCAACCCAACACTGGCACCTGAGCACCCAAACCCTGCAGGAGCCATCAACCCAACACTGGCATCTGAGCACTCAACACTGGCACCTGAGCACCCAAACCCTGCACGAACCTTCAACCCAACACTGGCACTGGGCACTGAAACCCTGTAGGAACCTTCAACCCAACACTGGGCAGTGAAGCCCTGCAGGTACCTTCAACCCAACCCTTCCATTTCTGGCCACCCCGAGTAACTGCAGTGGAGTTTTCTGGCAGGAGGTCCTGGGCTTGATGCCATTTCTGGGCTTGGTCCCTTCATGTTGGAGAACATTGTAAAACAACTCATCAGCTCATAGAGTTCAGATTTATTATCAATGTTACGTGGTAGAATGAGAATGAGAAGCGAGTGCAGGTGAAGATGGGGAGAGGCAGAAGCTCTTTGATGTTCCACAACATTGTCCAAAGTCATTTGGAGATTTCTTTTAGAGTTTTATTTTAATCTTTATATAAAAGTATTATCCCATTGCTCCTTTTTGGTGGGATTGACACTGAAATGAAGGCAACTCTGACACAAGAAAGGAAATCTGCTCTCTGCTGCAGCAGTGCTGCCTGGTTTATGTCCTGTGCTCTTGCAGCTGGTCAAAAACTCAGACATTTTCTGGGACTTCATCTTTATTCTGCACAGCTCTAGCAGAACCTCCTTCCTTCTCCCACCCTCCCTTCTGCAATGGTATTTATTTGCAGGAAAGTGGATTGGAAAGAAGGAAAAACAAGATGCAATTTCAAAAGGTCCAACGTCTAAAAGAGGAGCTTCAGAAAGGGAGACAAATAAAGACATAAGACAGATGCTGTTTCCTCTGGAAGGAGAGACAGCTCTTTGGCAGCTGATGAGGAAGAGGTGGGATTCCCCCTTCCTCTGATCCCTTCCATTTGGGGTTTCAGGTGTCTCCTTCAGAAACCCAAAGGTCACGCAGGGGACAGCGCTCTCACCAGAAGGGCCACGGGGCTGCCAACGTGTCAGCGATTCAAAGACCACTGACAGAGACAAGAATGCAGCAGAGGTGTGACTGCAGTGTCACCTCGGAGCCACTGCAGCTCAGATCCACTTCAAAGGCAGTGGGGGGTTCCCAGAGCGGGAGCCAAACAGGGAGGTTGAAAGCTTGATTATGAGTTCTCAGATTCCCCCCTGGATGTGTGAAAATGGGCAGGAGGGACCCTCGCACTGCAAGGTGAATGGTGATGGTTTAAAGGGATGCTTTTCCTCCTGGTCCACTGGGAAAGCTCCTTTATAAAGCCAGCAAGGTGTCCCACCTGCCAAGGCTGCTCCAGCTGCACCAGCCCCATGTGAAAGGGTGGAATGCAGCAAGGGAGGCTGTCCAGAGGTATCCAAGGTGGGAAGGAGCTCACAGGGTGCCTTGTCCTGCTGATATCCATTGTCTGAGCAGAATAACTCCATGTTTCCCTGGTGAAACACTGCAGCTGATACCATTAGAGAGCTGCAGGACATGAGAACTTGTTCACCGTGGTGAAGTCACCAGCTTTCAAACCAGAGGAGCAATAACTCCTGTTAGCACATACCCAAACTCTTCATTTCTTCCTGTTTTGGTTTTTCTTTCCCCTCAGTTTTTTTTTTTTGGTTTTGTGTGTGCCAAGTACATCCCTCAGCATCTCCATGCTAGCCCCTGGACTTTTCCAAACAGCAAAGGAAGCAGAAATGGCTCCAAGCTTTTATCTGTGCTTTCAAAAGAATGCAAATCAGGAAACTCAACCTCAAAAGCTCGGGCTGGAAAGAGCATCCTCCCCTCTGCAAAACATTTCACCTTTAATATATTCGAACCAGCCTATGAGACCATTTCTCCTGCCAAGACAACTTTTCCTCATTAACTGTTGTGTTCCAGGAACCTCTTGGCTTATTCTGAACTTTTCAGCACTGAAGCAGAACACCAAATGTCCAGCTCACATAGATGAGAAATTAAATCACATTTCAATACCTTGGCAGATGCTAAGTGCTGATAAGGAGGCAAATCCCCTGAAGGAAACAGCACTGCACCAGGGATTTTTGAAAGCAACCTGCAAAGGGAAAATCCTCCTGAGGGTTGAGTTTACTCCTGTCCCTGCCATCCCAGGGCTCCCATGGGATTGTGGTGTATTAATGCTGACCACCATGGATTTTAACTCACACTGATACTCGTGGTTACAAAGTGGGGATGTGATTGACAGCCAAAGAGATGTTCAGTTGTGAAAACTAAATCTAGATGTGATTGTTGATCATGGTCCCAGATCCACCTGATGAGAGGGAGTGAGGTTGTACCTGGGTTTTCACCTGGGCTAAGAAAATGGACAGAAAACTCTTCTACTAATAGTGATTTATTCCCATTGCACTCAGATACTGGATGATGTTCTCTCTATTGTAGCATGAGGAGAAAATCATGGGGGGAAAGGGACTGAAAAAACAGTCCTTGAAACCTGATTTCTAACTTTGAGATGCTTCCATGAGTTGCCTACATGTCCATGCAGGTTTTTAGTACTGTCTTTACACTGGTGTAGAAACACAGCTTTGACCAGCCAGTCCCAAAACTTTTGAGCAAAGGATCTCCAAATCTCAATTTTCCCCCACGTAAAAAAGGGGCAAGAAACAGAAATCCTTGAGGGGCAGGTGCCATGGAAATGCCTCTGCTGAAGGGCTGGGTTTGTCCCCGTGGCTGAAGTGTCCCTGCTGAGGAGGAGGGAGACTTGAAACCGGGGCAGGGCAGGAAGCTGTGGGAAGCCTGAGTTTAATCTGCTCCGTGTGTGACTCAGAGCCCTGAATCTTCCCATCTCCTGAGGCTTTTGTGCTGCTGCCACGTTGGCTACGAGCAGCCAGATCTCTGCTTTGCCCAGCTCCATCTGTGTCCAGGCCAGTTTGGGGCTTTTGCACATGTACTAATGTGATAAAAGTGGTTGGGGTTGTTCCATCCTTTCCCAGAGAGGTTCAAGGGCTGCCTTGATCTCTGTTTCCATCTCTTGTCAAGGAAAAGACAAGGAGAGAGTTTGTTTAAAGTGGAGTAACACGTCAACAAAGTCCATGGAAGTGAGGGAATCAAAATGCCAACAGCCAGCGAGAAGCCTTTGCCTTCATCTCCTTTCTTAATCTAATTTTGCAACTGCAAAAATGTGGTGGAAATGGGAACCTGGCAAGAAGCACAGGCTGAGTCCCTCAGCTAGGGAGCTGAGACTGTCTGCCACCATTAGGGCTCTATAAATCTCATGTGTCTCTCCTCATTACTCCAAAGGAAAGCATTGAATTGTGTGAGCAGGACACCCTGCCTGACACAGGCACACAGCACCCTGAGCTCCAGCCCTCAGCTAACCTAACTTAACCTAACCCAACCTAACCTAACCTAACCTAACCTAACCTAACCCAACCTAACCCAACCTAACGTAACGTAACGTAACCTAACCTAACCTAACCTAACCTAACCTAACCTAACCTAACCTAACCCAACCTAACCCAACCTAACGTAACGTAACGTAACCTAACCTAACCTAACCTAACCTAACCTAACCTAACCTAACCTAACCCAACCTAACCCAACCTAACCTAACCTAACCTAACCCAACCTAACCTAACCTAACCTGCTTCTCTGCCTTGGTTTCTGGAGTAATTATATATTAAAGTTCAATACAGATCAGCCAGCCAGATCTGTCTGACCAAACAGGGAATGCTCCTGTGGGGAAGCAGCCTGGGCTGGAACCTGGCTTGGAGCTGGGTTTTACACCCTCCTCTTCCTGAGCACATGCAATTTGTTCATTTGATGTCGTTTAGTTCACCAATTTTTGCCACATTCAGGCCTGGGTGTGGTTTATTTCTGAGGGGTGTTGCTGAGTTCATGGCACTCTTTTCTTCTGCAGATTTGTCCTGCCTAACTACAGCTTTTTTAGGGTATATTAGGTGGACATAAGTCCATGTAAGAAGCAAAAAAGCCTCTTTTCAGGCTTGATTATGGTCCTGATCTCAATTAGATGTTGTCAGGGACTGGACATGGCAATCAGTTGACAAAAAAGTAAAAAAAAAAAAGTAAAAGTAAAAAAGTAAAAAAAGTACCCTTACAAACAAAGCTAAATACTTCAAAAAAAAAAACAAACTGTAAAAAATACATTATAATAAGACCCACCAAAAATAATTTAAAATAATTAACTCTAAAACATTTACAACATAATATAACAAAAGCTAATAAACCAAAAACCACTTTTAGTATATTATAATTAAAAATAATTAACTTCTAATTATAATAACATAAATTCTAACATCTATATTATCTCACCCTTCACATAAAACAAAAAATAAAATAAAAGTTTGTAAAAATCCTCTCAATTACCCCATCTCTAAATCAAAAAACCTTAATCCAGCAATCAAAGGTTGGGCTTGATGATCTTAGAGTTCTTTTCCAACCCAAATGTGCTCACGCTGAGGGTCTCAGTTTGACCCTGCTGCATTTTCAGGGCTTTCCATGGGCAGAGGCATCGTGGCAGCCCTGGCTGATGAGTCCTCAGAGCCACCTAAATGTCCTTGTCCTGGGCTGCACTGCTGGCTCAGGTGTCATAGAATTATTAAATTATTAAGGTTGGAAAAGATCTCTAAGATCATTAAGTCCAAATTTCACCAAACAGCCTGGGAGCTCAGCTCTTCTGGGTGTTTTATGGCTCTCTGTTAAAGGTTTCCCCTTGACCCTGAATCCCAGCCCTGCAAATCCTCCTTCCCATGAGGATCTCACCTTGGTTTCCTCCTCAGGTGGATATTAAAAAGTGATTTACTCTGAAATAGATCTGCCTGCAGCTGTATGGAAATTAATTTAATAACAGGAAATCTTCCTAAAAGTACTGATACCCGACTGGTCAACTTTTGGATTTTTTTTGGACACGTTTCATGTTACTCATATTCCCTGATTTATAGGGACATCCTGATGGGTGTGGTGTAGAAGGGACATAGCCCAAATTATTGAGAGGACATATATGAACTAATTTATTTAACTGTGATTGGAGAGGGAGAATTGCACAAAGCTCTGTCAGTTCAGTGTCCTGTGCATCCTCTCCTTCCCTCCTCTTCCTTCCCACATCCCCACACATATTCCTTACCAGAGCCTGTGCCAGCAGAGGCTACAACCATCAGTTGTATTTGATCCTATGGTAACTTCTTGTAATTGTTGCTACTTTTATAAATTAACAAAGCAAACAGGGAAAATCAGAGGGTTTGGCAGGGGACAGAGAAACCACATCTCTCCCTTCTATTAGCTACATTTCATAACAAAACCCTGGGCCAGAGAATTAAGAAATTTTCTAAAAATGTCTCCATGATAGTTGCCAGGGTATCTGTCTGCCTGAGCATACACATGAGCATATCTGCAAGAGTTGTTTAATCATTTATTTTAAAATAAACTTGTTCCTTTCTTTATAATCTGAAACATCATCAGTGGATGCTGAGGAAAACAAGGTTTGCTTTTCCTTGGGAGATAAGAAACTGCTGTAAATGTGCACAGAGATAAAAAAAGAAGGGATATTGTGCCTTTGGAATGTGTTTTGAGGGACACCTGGGTGGGTTTAGCAGGCCGTAGGTGGTCATGCAAAGGGTTAAAATATTAAATATTATAATATTAAGATATAATTATCAGCCACCCTCTGAGCCACATTCACCTGTGGGGCACTGCAAGCAGGGCTGGCTGTGCTGCCAAGAAAACAGTTTAATCTTACTCAGGGCAGCTCAGGACCAGGACAGAAGCTTGTGAAATGAGCTATTTCACTTTTCCAAGTGCTGCATTTATTTACTTTTCTTTTTCTTCAGTGTTTCTGCAGATGCACTGATGTTTCCATCAGTGGGATGACTCCCCTCACTTCAGCAGGTTTCTCCACGATCCTTAACCCCACAGAAAATCCTGTTACGTATCACACACATTATCTTTAAAAAATTCACTTCAAATTCTTGGACAGTGTGAGAAAACTGGAGGATTAATTACAAAAAAATCACATTATACCATACAATTCACAACATTGCAGTGAAATCTCTCTAAATATCATCCTTTGGAGTGAGCTCAGTGTGTTGTAACACGGCTGCCTCTCCAACAGCCAGCTAAGATCATCTCTTAGGAATTTATTATGAGTCTTCTATGCCCTGTAACTTTTTTATGTCAGGTTGTTAATCGCAGCAAGCAGGATGTGTTGAACTCATGTTTGGGTAGGAAAGATTAATTCCACCCTGGCATTTGCCCCTCAAAGCTTTGGGGGGACAAAGGAATATCCTTCCCCAATGCCATCAGTGCTGCTGGTTTAGTGCATCCAAAGGGATGCAGGAAATAAGACAATTTTGGAAGAAGTGTTTTGCAGTCATAAAGTTGTTTTTGGGGATGGCCATGCACAGCCCCCACACTGTATTTTTCACATTTCCCTCTGATCCATCTTTCCGTCTGTCTGCTCGGTTTCATTGCCCCGCCGTGGGTTTTAGACTGTTTCTCACTGTATTATTTTAATGATCCTTTGACTGAGTCAGCCTGGAAGAATCCCATAAACTTCAGTGACACTGGGGGTGATGTGGATGGGCACAAATCAGGCTGCAGCCTCGCTCACAATTCTTCCCGGGACTCCCAGGGGAAGACAAACAGCTTCAAGATTTGACCTAAAAAATTTGGCTGTGGCTTGAGCTGAGCCCTACGAAGAAGCACCACAGATAGGTCTCTGTGGTCCAGCTGATAGAAGGGTTCCAACAGCTTTTCTAGCTTGACCATGACCATTTTTGCTTGAAAAGCATAAAACATCTCTGGCAGCATTGGTGCCAGGCAGCTCTGTGGAGTGAGCACTGGAGGTGGCAGGGACAGCAAAGTGAAGCACAGCCAGTTCCAAGATGTTTTCCATCAGTTTGCCTGGCCAGACAGGGACATGCATGTTACAGAAATTCACTGAGCCAACCCAGAAATCAAAGCATTTTTAGCGAGGGAGGGAAGGAAAGAAAAGCAGTTTCACCTGCTGCTGTCCAGGCAAAAGCTGCTGACAGAGCAGCGTGGGGCACACCGGCACAGGCAGGTGAGGGCACAGCTGGAGCTGAGGACAGGTGTTTTTGGGATGCTCCTGGCCAGCTGTGGGGTTGCATCAGCTCTCTGAGCACGAATGCAATAGCTGGGTGACTCCAGAGACTCTTTCCTTGCAGGCAGCACCGTGTCAGCAGCACCAGCTGTGGTGCCCAACACGGCTTCACTGCACAGATTTATCTTGGCTTGGGGCAGGCAACTCATCACCTCTGGTGCTAATTATTTGTTCCTCCAAATACCTGGAGATGCCTGTGGAGTGCTGGGTTTGTGCAGGTGATGGGGCAGGAGGGACCTTGACTGGTGCTGGTGGTGCCAGGAGATGTGGGAGAAGGGGTGTCAGCCCCTGCCAGAGCGGGGCTCTGTCTGCATGTCACAGGGAAAAGAGGGGACACTGCAACTGTGCCCTGTGGCTCCAGCTTGTGCAAGGCTCAGCCTGGCTCATTGTTCTGGGCAGGACCACCAGCTGAGCTGAGATGTGGAGGGTGACACCAGCTTTGGGATTTCTGCTGGGGTTTCAGCGCTGGGTTCATATATGAAATCATTTAGACAGACAAATCCCTGCACTTGTGGCATGTAACCCTGGGCACACACACTCCTGCTGGGCTGACAGAATCCTGGGATCACTGAAGTTGCAAAAGGGCTCTGAGATCATCAAGTGCAACCTTTGAATGGTCACCACCTTGTCAGCTGGACCAGAGCACATCCAGAGCCACATCCAGCAGTTTCTTCAACACTTCCTGGGATGGTGACTCCACCACATCCCTGGGCAGCCGTTCCTGTGCTTGACATTTTACTGGATTAGGCAGAGTCTGGGGAGGGGTTTTGTGGCACCCCAATATCTGCAGAGATATTAAGCAAGGATTAAAACCATCCTGGCAGTGTTTAGTGCTCGTTCCAAACATGAGGGAGGGAGAAGAGGGTCCAACGATGCTGCACACCCTGGTGGAAGTTTGCCAGCTTCTGCAGGGCTCCTGATGGGCCCAGTTTATTCTGATTATTGAAATCTGAATCATGGTTATTATTTATGCAGTGGTATTAGCAGAAATTTTGCTTTTTTTTTTTCCCCTCCTGAAACTCGTCCTTAAGAACAGAAAGAGAAAGATATAAGTAACACATTTTCAAATGTTCTTTCCTAGTGAATTACTTGGCCTGACATTGGAAATGAATTATTTTCCATTGTACCAGTGACCCCTGTTGTGTGTTCTATTAACACCACATGTTAAACTTTTATATTTTTAGTAAACCATGACCTTGTACATTCTCTGTCATTTCCCACTGGCATAAGTACAACACATGTGGTATGAAAGTTAACGGTTTTCATTTGTATACAGAGCTTTTTTATCTCAGGCTTGTATGAAAACACACAGGTCATGGTAATCAGGGCATCCCAGGATTTCACCAGCTACAAACAGTCACAACAAAGTGGATGTGTTTTCCAAAAAACATATTTTTGGCATCCTGCTTTCTTCTGTGTTGTGCAAATCCAGATGAAAATGGGATCTTGAAAGGCTGTGTTAAATTTTTTGATCGTGCTAATCCAAACAACTGTCTCCAACACATGCACGAGCAGGAGGAAGTCTATAAAATGTCAGGTTTGGTCTAAATATCTGCAGAACAAATGTGGCTCAGGAACATGACCAAGTGTGCAGGACTCTTTAGATAAAAGATGATGTCACAGAGGTTTGGTATTTTATTTCATCAAATGGTAACATTGCCCTAGACATCTAAAAAATTATGGATGATTTATGGATAGAGCCCAGGCTATGGAAGAGAGAATAATTCCTTCCAGTTGCCAAAATATTTCTTTTTATTTTTTCCCCCCTTTTTATCTTTTTATCTTTTTTTTTTTTTTTGTAGCCTGGGCTTTTTAGATGTGAGGTTTAGGTGCACTGGGGTGTGCTCTCAGCTCATGCCTGCTCACACAGAGAAATGTGCCCACGTGTGGAAACACCGACCTGCGTGGCCATTTGGGTTTTCCCCTGAACCAGCCTGTCCTGTGGACATTTCCAGCACTGATCCCTCTCTTTTCCTGGGCTGATCCACAGGGGTTCCTGGGACATTCTGGCTGACAATAAAAACTCACATCTTGGCACTGCTGCCCAGGGCAGTGGTGGAGGGATTGAAAAGCCATGTGGATGTGGCACTTGGGGACATGGGTTAGTGGTGGCCTTGCAGTGCTGGGTGAAGCGTTGGACCTGATGATCTAAGAGGGCTTTTACAGCCTTAAGGATTTTGTGATTTTGTGTTAAATAAAGGGAGTCAGGCTGAGGTTTCCTCAGCTGCTTTGCTGGGCTCAAGGTCAAGACATGGAGTGTTGTCCAGCAAGGAGAACTTTGCAGGTTTCCATGATCAAAGAACAGCACTGAATGAAATGGGGAAAAAAGAGTAAAAATGTGCAATTTCATGGAATCACAGGATGGTTTGGGTGGGAAGGGATCTTAAAGATTATCCAGTTCCACCCCCTCCATGGGCAGAGACACCTTCCACTGTCCCAGGGTGCTCCAAGCCCTGTCCAGCCTGGCCTTGGGCACTTCCAGGGACCCAGGGGCAGCCACAGCTGCTCTGGGCACCCTGTGCCTCACCCCCCTGTCCTATTCACCTGTCACACCACAGCATTGGCTCCCCTTTCCCTGCTGAACCTTGGTGATTTCTCCCCTGCAGATCTCATATCTCACATCAGGAGCTCCCAGTTGGTTCTGGCAGTGTAATCATGCTTGGAGCTGTGCTTTTCCAGGATTCCACTTGCTCTTTGCATCCTTCTCTTTTCCACCCATCACCTGCAGGCTGGCAGCACCTCTCAGCACTGGCAATGCTCTGGGTCACTGCTGGGGACAGGGACAGTTGTCCCCTGCTTCCAGGGCTCCAAGATGCTGTCTCAGACTTCCAGGCTGGCAGCTTCCAGCATGACATAATCCTGTTTGTGATGTAACACCGCGTCTGCCAGGACAAACTTCCAGTGTTTGGCTGGGCACCAGCCAGGCTCAGATTCTATTTATGACAAATAACTATTGTCTCAACAATCCCATAAAGATTTCTTTTTGTCTCCTCCTGGTGCCGTGGCCATTGTGGCATGATTGGGGTGTTTCTAACAAAAAAAAGCACATTCCCTGGTAGTATGACCTTAAAACAAATTGTGTTTGCACTCATGCTCTGTGGTAAAGCTTTTTTTTCCTTTGATTTGCCCTTTAGGATTTTATTAAGAGTGGGGTTTAATGTTCTCCCAGCACTCAAGTCAGAAAACAAGAATGGAGAGGAACAGGGAGGTGGGGAACAAATATATGGGGAAAAACCATGATTGCTCAAAGAGCTGCCCTGGTTTTGGGGTGTTTCCTCTCCAAAGATTTTGCTGGGTTCATATTTGTGCTTCAGATTTGCCAAGAAAATAACTCCCAAGTTTTCTGTATTCCTGATTATCTTGCAGCCTTAGAAAGTCCTGGAACAAGAGAACAAGATGCACCCATGGCAATGACCAATAAAGCAGATCTTTTTCAGAGATCCCAGTTATAAATGTACAGAAGTTCATAAATAAAGAGATTTCAGCATCATTTCTGTGTAACAACAAACAAACGAACCCAGCTCCTTTTATCCATCAGGTTTGAAAGTGTGACTTGTCAGAGATGGGGAGAAATCTCCTGTCAGCAGAGATAATGAGAGGGATAGAAGGGAAAATACAGGCAGGAAATGATGGGGGAATGAAGAGGAAATGTAGCAGAGAGAAAAAAATACCCAACACACCAAACTCAGAAGATTACAGGGGAAAAACCTTTGCAAACAAGGCTAAGGAAGAAATAGGAGAGAGAACTGTGGTTATGTATGAAATGTAGGGGACTCACCTCTCCAAGGGGCATATATGTGTTTGTAGGAGGAATGATGAAATTTTTAATTTCCAAATACGTACTGCAGGTTGCCTGTACTTGAAAACTGAAATTACTAAAAAAAAAAAAGAAAAGAGAAAATGGAACCATTGGTGGCAAAACAAGAGACATGGGCTGAAATGACAGGAAAGAACTGTTTATTAAAGGGAGCTGGTCTGTAGGACTACAGAAATCCCTGTCAGCTGAGGTGTTGCCTGTACCTATAGCAGGTGTAGCAGGGCTTGTATTCAGATTTACAAGTTCTCTGTGCTTGAGGATCTCTGGGAAAAGCAGAGCATGTGAAGATCTCTTTGCTGGGTCTGCTGCAGCCTTGTTGAAAATAATGTTGGAGGCAAATCCACTCCTTCCCTACACAAATCCCAAACTGCATCCATTGGCCATTTCACCCTGAGGACTGATGGCAGTGCTGGGCTCTGCCAGGGCAGGATCCAGAGCTCACTGAGAGCTTCTAAATCCAGGCTCTCCCTTGGTAGGGGCTTTTCCCAACCTGGGGGTGGCAGATCCCTCCCCACAGGATCCCTGGAGCACTGGTGGGCTCTCTCCAAGGGCACCTCCCCGCCCTGAGTGACACAAACCACAGCAGGACTTGATGGATACCAGAGCAGCCAGTCAGGCAGACACTGGCTGGCTTTTCCACTGGAGCTCTCCCCCTGCTATTATTTATATTCCATTTCACTTGCTCACATGTAACTTAAAACCAGCCCAAAGCCAGCAGCCCCATCCAACCACGGGCCAATTAGGCTGGAGTAGCCTTCTCTCCCTTCTTTCTGCCTTTCTCCCTCTCTCTCCCATGGTTTCTGCAGGCAGGAATAAGGCTGGCTATTGTTAGGCACTCGCAGTGGTGGCCCTGCAAAGCCTGGGTGCCAGCTCAGTGGCTGAATATGGGCCCTGTTTATTTTTTCGGAGTGGTAATTTTCAAGGGGTTGTGGAAGAGTTGTTAAAATTAGCGTCAAGAATTTCAGCCACAGAAAAGGTCCTTTCACCTTATTCTTCAAAAAGCTTGTTGTTTCCCAGAGCAGGCACCCCTTCCAACCCTCCTGAAAACCTCAATTTCCATCTGGGAAGAAAAATCACCGTCTTCAGACCCCAAAGTGAGGCTTGGACAGGTTTTGATGGGATCACGCTCATTTCTGTGGGTGTGGATGGCACCTGCCAGGAGGGAGAGCATCAAAATCCATCCCTTGGAAAGGCTGAGCAAACCCAGCCGAGCTGGAGAGGGACTGGAGGGAATGGTGCTGCTCCAAGAGGAACCAGGAGGATACAAGTCTCCACCTCAGCATCAAAAGAAATAAACATCCCCTTCAGGACTGATGGCTCTTGACATCTCAGGGTCTGGGCAGCATCAGGAGGGAGGAAGGTGATGCTTTCTGGCAGCTCGGCGTGACATCTGGCCAGATCCCCTTCCCAGGAGTGGGAAGGAATAGGGATTCCCTAAATATTTGGCAGCAGTAAAATGGGATTCTTCAGAACTGCTCCAAGTCCTAGAGCCTCCCTGTCCTACAGGATCTGTACCAGGCTCTGAGTGACTCCATGCTGTGGGCAGAGGGGTTTGTGTCGGGCTCTTTGCTCTGTTTTGGAAAATGGATGGCAGATAAGGAGTCTGGAGACACAAGGATTAATTTGGTTCCTCCAAAGCTGCTTATTTAAATTCAGGCCAAGGTCTCTTGAGTCAGCAAAACTCAGCAGGAGATCTCACAAAAATAGGGTCTCTTTTGAAAATTCACATGCTTCCTGTTTGTGCAAGCGCCGTGAGAACTGCCTTTCCCATGGCACGTCTGGGCTGGAACCAGGAAATGGACGGGAATTTGGAAACAAGGAATAATCGCTAAAAAAAAAGAAAAAAAGAGAGAAAGATAATCATATTTCTTGTTCCCTCTCAGGCTGAAAGAAAGCCTTGTGTAGTTTGTTATCCTGTTAGTTAACTGTCCTTAACCAGGTTTGGACTGGATGATCCGTGTTGGGTTCAGTGATCCATGTGGGTCCCTTCCAAGTCAGGATATTCCATATCCTAGGGTGCATCAATGCAACAGTCTGCTGTGAGCCAGTGCTGGAAATTGTGTGGTGTTAAAACATCATCCTGAGGTGTGTGACTGTCCATGGGTTTGGGACTCATGGGGGGAAAATCCTGCTGTGAGAGGGGATTCAAACTGAGATCATGGAAGGAAAATCCTTCTGTGAAAGGGAATTCAACCTGGAGATCATGGGGGGAAAATCCTGCTGTGAGAGGGGATTCAACCTGGAGATCATGGAGACAAAATCCTGCTGTGAGAAGGGATTCATCCTGGAGATCATGGAGACAAAATCCTCCTGTGAGAAGGGATTCATCCTGGAGATCACGGAGAGAAAATTCTGCTGTGGGAGGGGATTCAAACTGAGATCATGGGGGGAAAATCCTGCTGTGAGAGGGGATTCAAACTGGACACCATGGATAGAAAATCCTGCTGTGGGAGGGGATTCAAACTGGACACCATGGATAGAAAATCCTGCTGTGGGAGGGGATTCAAACCCTTCCTGCCAATGTTGTCCCCGTGGATTCTGCTCCACATCAAGCTCTGAGAATGTGTTTGCAGTGGGTTTCACCCACTCTCACTCATGGTTGGACACCAGCATTGGCAGCTTGCCTTGACATCCCCTGGATATCAGGGAATCATGGAAACATTCAGGTTGGAAAAGAACTCCAAGGCCATCGAGTCCAACCTTTGACTGATCCCCACCTTGCCAACCAAACCCTAGCTCTGAGTGCCACCTCCAGTCATTCCTTGGACATCTCCAGGGATGGTGAATCCAACCTCAACCTCCCCTGGTGCTCCTTTTGGCCATTTCCCCCTGAGATGTGCCCATGTCCACGCTTCTCCAGAAGCTGCTTGTGCTGGCACTCATCTGACTTGAAGCATCCAGAGGACCTGCCCAGCCAGCATTTTCCTTTCCATTTAAATGCAAATTTTTCTGAGGTTTTTAACAGCCTGGAAAAAACAGGGGGAAAAAGAGAACACCCTGCAAGCTTGTTAGTAAGTGGGATATAAATCCATGGAAACTTCACTCAGCTCATTTGAGTTCCTCCAGATCTATTTGAGGATAATTGGCATTATTTGGCTATTTGTCCATTGTTTTGAATATTTAGATAATTAATTATCAAATCTGAACAAACATATAGATCTCAGAACACTAAAATTATTCAGATGGGTGATTATTTGTAAGTATTTTTGCTGATTTTTTTTTTTTCATTTCCACCATGGCCACCATCAAATTGATGCTTTTTAGGCTACTCATTAAGGTCTGAGAATGAGTATTTTGATCAATTTAATTTATAAGATGAACATACAAATTTTGGCAGAATGACCTTGGTTAAATTATTAACTCTTGTTGTTTAGGCCATAGATAAAGAAAATATGTTCAGTTTGAAGTCCCAAAGCCTCTTACTGTGCCAGTTGTTATTTTTTTTGAACATGTGCTCTTCCTGGATGTTTTCTAGAATTCATGTCGAGTGACTGTACAGACTTCAATTTCTTTTTTAAAATTCTTTGAGGGAATCCCCCATAAAGAACATTCCTACTCAGTAAGAATATACAAATTGTGATTTTCATGGAATTGTTATGTGCAGAGCTGGGATTTTTTGATATCTCTGGGGATTTTTCAACCAGTTGGCAGAGGGGTTCGGCATCACCCACATGTACCTGCTCACTCAGTACCTTCATTTTAAGGTCCAGGGTGGGAAAAGGAATTTTCTTTGGATATTGTAGGATACTTCTGCATTAAATATTCCCTTTTATACACAGTATTTCCAGCCATCACCTCCCCACGCATGTAGAAAATAAAAATCCTAAAAGATTTCTAGAATAAAGAAGAATACAGCATAACCTAAACATTTTTTTGAGGTTTAAAAGTCTGCAGGTTTTGGGATACAAAATGTGTTTACCCTCACATTAAGGAGTTTTTTGCTAAAATGTGACTAAAAGGAGACAAAACATCCCCAGAGCTGCTCTGGCTTCGTCGGGGCCATCGATTCTCACGGGGACAGTGTCACCTGTGGCTCCTGCTTCACCCCAGCCCCTGCTCAGCCCATCCCTCTCTGCCTTCCCCAGGGGAGGACTCATTTATCTCCCCAAAAGTCTGGCAGGGTGCAGAGCTCCCTCTGGGCTGTGCTGCTGATGGATGCCCGAGCTATTCCAGGGCCTGGGGAGGCACAACTGCACCCGGAGACAAATTGTGTGCTGCTGATGGGAGCTGGCCCAGAGCCACTGCTGCTGCTCCTGAGCCTGCCTGGAGACCCTCTGCTGTGTTCCAGGGATGCCTCAAGCAGCTGGAGCAGAGGCTAGGTGAAGTTAAGAGGAATAAAGTGGATATTTATTGAGGTGCCTTCAGAGGCCACAGCCTGGCAGTGCCCGGATGGCTCCAGGATGGGAGCAAAAGAGGGCTTGGGTACAAGATCTCACATTTTCATTGCTGGTTTTTGGCTGCCTTTTTCTACCTCTGTTGAGGTCGGAATTGAAGGCACTTGAGACAATAGTTCATGTTCACACTCAGGTGTTTATTATTTCTTATCTCTGTTACAGTCTCACAGCAGTGAGTTCTGCAGTCTTTCATCAACAAGGCACAAAATGGCCAACTATCTCCTGTCACAAGGTCTTTTAAGGCTAAACTATCCAATTAAAAAATGACACCTAAATTATTTTCCTTTTTAACCCAATAACTGACCCCTGGAAGCCCGCAGTGTGGACTTTCCTGTCCAATCACAAAACATCACCCAAACCCGTGGAGGAGAAGGAAGAAGAAGGTGAAGAAGAAGGAAGAAGAAGGTAAAGGAGAACAACCTGCCTCCACCCTAAAACCTCCATCCTGCTTCATATTTATTTCTATATTCTAAAATCCGAAACTTTAAGTTTTCCACCCTGTGATATCACACACTTCTACCCAACTCCACACTTGTAATCCCAGGGCTATCAATTAATTTTGGAAGCCTGTTCCATGGCCTCAGGTGAAATGCAGTGCTCTCCTGGGAGTTCAGAGTCTGTCAGCACAGAAAGTCTAAAATTCTCAGCATCCAGGACTCCAACATTTTGTAAGTTTTAGTCCATTTGCATATAAGAGTTAACTGTCCAATTAATAGCTTCAAATGATGAAGTTTCATCCTCCTTGCTTGGCCGCCCTCCTCTTTCCGCGTTGTTCATGCTTTGGGCCTGAAGTTTGAAGAGATTGTCCTTCAATCTCCAGCTGGAATAGGATTGTTTTGCCTCCACCACCCTGTGAAAAGATCCCAGTAACACTTAATATAAAGCTAAAAGCTGTACACCAAAACAGAACAGAAAATCCTAAAGCCCAAGGTACCGCCAGAGCAGCTCTGCTGTGCTCAGTCCCTTCTGGGCTGAGCTGGGTTTATTTTGTCACTTCCTGGGACCTCCCAATCCAACCAGAACCTGCCCATGTGTCCCTTCCTGCTGGGATGTTCGTACCTGGGACACCTGCCTGGGGCTGGAGGATGCACACAGAGCTTGTTGGCTCTTCTGGAGCAGCAGCTGGTGGCCAGATGTTGTGTCCCGCAGTGCTTCCAAAGCTCCGGGGACAGTTTAATCTTCTGCCACAGGCATTTCTAGGACTTGTCCCCATCTTTCATGTCAGCTCTGTGCTTCTTTCCCTTTCTCATCTCCCTGTATCCTGGCTTGACCTGGCCTCAGTGCTCCACCCACATGGCAGTGGCCTGATTTGGCTCACACAACTCTGACAACAAAGTTCTGCCTCTTCAACGGCAAAATTTGGGCTCAGTGAGCTGCAGCCACTGAATTTGCAGTGGGTCCTTGGGGCTTTTCCCTTGTTTGTATCCAAAATCCACCATGAAGAAAATATTTTCGAGCTCTGTAATCCCCCTGGCACTGACATTTGTCCCTCTGCTTCCAGCAAAATGCCCCATTCCCATCTTGATTTTAAGCCTGTGGAAAACCTTCCATTTAAGGACTCTCTGGGATTAGAAATCTCTAAAATGGGAATGAGATTTTCAAGCCTGTCTGCTTCATAAGGATTCAATCCTGCTCCCATTTGAGTCTCAGGGGGAGCTGGATTAGAGGGATATAATCACAGAGTCCTCCTGCAGGCAGTGGTTTCACAGGAGTGCCTTGGGTAAAGACCAGCAGAGTCCAAAAAAATAAAGCTCACCCTAGAGAAATAAATAGATGTGATGCAGATAAAGTTATTTTTCCTTCCTTACCCAGCAGTTGTGGTGTTATGTGGGCACCACACTATGGAGATCTTGACCCAAGATGAGCCACAACAACAGATTTGAGGAAGGTTTGGAGAACTCGACCTTCAGGAGAGGTCTGAACTTTGGGTGGTCCACTCCAGGATGGGAATTTTAGCCTGCCCAGTGAACCTGGGGCCTTTAGGCTCCCAAATCCTTATTTTTCTCACCTACCTTGTGAGGAAATCTGAAGCACAGCCCAGATGCCCTCAAACCTTTGGATTTGAGGTTGAAGGAAAGCAGAGCATGGGATGTGGAGCTGCAGAGAGCTCTGAGTGAGAAGGAAGAAGTGCCAGGGTCTGCTTGGCAGGGGGAGGTATTTTTGCCCTCTAAAAACAGCTCAGTGTTGAAAACCTCCCCTCAGCCAAAATGATCCCATCAAGCCTTTTGATGTAAAAATGCAAACATTTATTAATAAATGGGCTCCCAAAGCAGCAGCTCTTTGCCACATTGCCTAAACCAATGGGACAAAATGATAAAACTGGATTACAGAGTCAAATACCACACAGTTCACCAAAAGCAGCAACTGGATGTCTGCAAATCATTTTGATCTGCTTCAGGTGAAATCCTGCACCTTTGCTGCTTCAGGTTATTTCTGAACCCTTTCCTGCCCATCTCTCCTTTTTCTCAAGGCATCATTCAGGACCCACCAAAGGCACTGGGAGATTTTCTCCTTGAATGGAATCTTAAATAGGAGGTGCCTTGGGTTTTGATGTAAAAAGATCAAAAAATAAAGAATTATAAACAAGCACCACAAGACTCCAGCAGCTATTTGGTGACTCAAAGTATCAGATTCTAGGGATTTAAAAAGAAAAACCCAATCCCTCCAGCCACTTCAGTAATGTGAAGTGTGGAGCTGTTACAAATGCACTGAGGAATCTTTCTATGTGCTGCCATCAGGTGTTTGGTTCTCTGTGTCAGAAACCAGCCCCAAGGTTTTTTCCTTGAGAATAATGAAGGCTGAGGAGGAAACTCAGAGGAAACTCCTCTTTTAACCAAACCTCAGCATAATTTAATAATGATTTATAATTTATAATTTAAAATTCCTGAAGCATAATTCCTTTAGGAATCCCCTCACTGCCGCAGCTCCACAAAAGGGTGACATAGGAAAAAGACATTTTTATCTGCAAGTCCATGAAAGCCTTTTAGGGGTGAATATTTTACAGAGCATAAATAAACCAGTGAGTTCTTTCCTGCAGTGCCAGGAAAGCCTAAAGGAGGGAAACTTCACAGTGCTTATGTGGTATTTTATTTTTATTATATGGTAGATTATTATAATACCTATTTTATATGTGTTTATAATATTATATGATATTTCTGAAAGCAGGAAGAACTGAAAACACTGATGAATAATGGTAATTTCTTAGGTGTTTACAGAAATAATCATCTTCACCATTTTCTCTGTTCCTAAATATTGTGGGAGCAATCCCTGAACTTTTCCTCAAATGGTGGAATTCCCACTGGAGGGGCTGGGAGCCTTGAAAGGTTCAAGCCTCTGTTTTTACAAGGCAACAAATGGCAGGAGTAAAAAAGAAAAAAAAGCAGAAAAAGAGAGGCAAAAGGAAAAAAAAAAGAAAACTTTTCCACCTCTGCTCCCTTTAAAGGCAGTTATATGGGATTTGCTTTCCTTCTTATCTTCCTGTGCCCCTTTTCAAAGCTGGAGTTAAGTTCAGAGGGAGGAATTTGGGACTTGAGGGCGTTGGTGTCCTCCCAGCCAGGTGGCATTCCCGGGAATGGGGCTGGCAAACTCAAATTGCTGGGAATTCACCCCAAATATCCCTTCAGGGGCAAACCCGAGTGCCTGAGGGCTCAGCAGTTTTGGGATTCGCTGGGAGAAGGGAGCTGTTATCAGGGAATCCAAATATCCACGGGGGCCCCGTGGAAACCTCAGCCCACGCTGGGCTGGCCACGGTGGAACGTTCACTCCTAAAAGGAACTCAAGGAGGCAAAGCTTCATTTCCTGAGATTTAAGGAACTTTATTAAATTTTTTTCCCCTCCCTTTACTGCATTAAGTGTTGGCAGAGCAGGAGAAGCAGCCTTAGTGTGAAAGGGCTTTTTAGAGGGGAATCCAAGCAATCATTGCCCTAATCAAGGGAAGCCCAAGGGGAAGGAATTTTTAAGCTCTTGCAGGCTCGCCTTATCTGAGATGTACAAATAAAATCACTTTACCTGTTGCACAGTAATAAATTGAGTTTCTTATCTCAGAAACCCCTTGGACTATCCAAAGAAATGGCCGAAGGAGTGGTTTGGGACAGCATTTGGTCACCAAGCACTGTCCAAAACCCTGATTGCCAAATTAGTGTGTGGGCAACTGAAATGTCATTTGGATAAACAGCAACATTTAACAAGAAAATTAAAAAATAATGCCCTGAAGACATGAGTTTTTATCTTTCATTTATCCCAGTAAGGATAGGTGAGGTTTAATTTCCAATTTATTTATTTGGGGGTTTTGGTAGCATAAATACGTGAGAAGAGGACAAGGAGAAGAGGACAATGGGAAGAGGACAGAGGTTCTTTGAGGTCAAGCCCACAGCAGCATGCAGGAACCCAGGCAGTGTTTTTTGGCCAAACTGAGCAATCTTGAGGAGCAGAAAGGAGCCAAGCTCCTCTNTATATAATATATGCTATATAATATATAATATATAGCATATAATATTAATAGTTATATAAAATAATTGATTATATAATATATTATATTATGTATATATATTATAATATATATCATTAAATACCAATTTGGTATTTTCCTCACTCTGAGCCCACAATAAACTCCAGGACCATCCATCCACCTGCAAACAGGGATCTTTGTGTCAGGTGCTGGCGCTGACACAGGCACTTTGGCATCAGGTTCTGATAAAAAGGAGATTGTTTGGAGAGTTTGTGGTTGCACTGCCTGAGTTTAGATGTGCATCATGCCATTAAGAGTGCTGGAAGCCCTCCTGGCTGTGTCCCCCCCTGGGGATCCCTGTCCCTGCGCCTCCACGCTCACTTTTACCTGGGGGCAGGGAACCAGCACATGTGTGTCGTTAGGCATTCCCCTGCTCAGGAAAGCAATAAGGTTTTCTGAGCATTGTGAAATGCTTTTCTCTAAGGCTGGGACATAAAGCTTTGATTATCCCTCGGTGCATTTCACTCCATCAAATATGAAAACCCGAGATTTCCTAGGATTTAACTGGCAGGCAGATTCAGAACACTTAACCAAACATTTTGTGTCATGAGAAAACATGCAGGCTAATGGGGAGAGGCAGGGCTGGAACCAGGTCCTGGGGGTTTTCTTTCCATTCCTGCCACTGGCTTGCTGCAGCTTTGGGGTGAGTCTGCAGTCCTTTTTTTCATATCATCTTGCTGAATCACGAAATGGATCTTACAGATGGCAGAAGTGATGTCTGTGGAGTTTTCTCAGCAAACACAGAGAGTTTTTACAGGGATATAGAAACCACAGTTTGCTTGGTGCTTTGTTGCTGTTTATGGCCGTCCCCCTCTCTTCCCTGGGCCTGCTCCTGTAAATGTTCCACATCTCCAAAGGGATCAAATCCATCCCATGCAGCTGCCAGAGGGAGGATTTCCTGGGATCCTCAGTGGTGCCAGAGCTGTTGCCATTGCCATCAGCAGGGTCACCACCAGAGTCCTGTGAAAATCCCAGCAGCCACCTGGATTTTGTCCCTTCCCATTTCTCCAGCGCTGTATTTTTGTCTCTTCCCATTTTTCCAGGGCTGCAGCTCTCCCCCTGCCTGGCCTCCAGGCTGGGGGAAGGCAAAAAGTGTTTTTTCCTGCCTCCCACCTCCAGCAGAACGATAACCCAGGAGCCCCTTGGAGAGCAGCGAGTTTGGCAGCGGTTCCCTGCTTGTGCATTCAGAAATATCCAGTGAGCTGTGAACTCACCAGTCTGAATGAAAATCCAACTGGTCCCAAGCCCGAGGGTCACAGGAGACCTGCTGTAATGTATGGAAATATTTGACTCAAATTGCAGCTTTTGCAAGAATGTCTAGGACAGCAGCAGAAATAAATACTGGATTTTAAACCCCTGAAGCTCTGGGATGGCTCTTTCAGTGTTTACATCCTATCAGCTCTACAGTCTCTCTGCTTTTTGCCATAGAAAAGANGGACAAGTATTTATCCAAGTATTGGACAAGTATTATCCTCAGGCTGTGAGGCACAACATCATAAATGTGCATAAAAATACAGCTCTTCCTGCAAGTGATGGGTTTGTTAGAACCTGAATGTGGAATTTGGTTTAATTTATGGGCTCTGCAAAGTCCTTTTCCCTCCCTGCTCTTGCCAGCATGGGAGAACCTTGGAGGGCAAACTGCAAAGGATGGGAAACTTGTGCTTTATTTTGTGTCCTGCTCCTGTCACTGCATCATAAAGTTTTTCCACCCCAGTATCTGCTTTTATGGATATCAGATTAATACTAATTAAAAAAAAAAATTAAAATTTGGTATTGAAAGGCAATTTGAAAGCTTTCAACTTTCTTTTTTCTTGATTAATATTCTGAAATGGAAAGTACTGAGTATTTTTCCATTTCTTCCTTCCCACTGCAGAGAATGGAAATAATTTATAATTTTTTTTTAATGTATTTTGCAAGTTTTTAAAAATGCCTGTTTGGATTCTGAGTTTTTATCATTGTCCATAGCAGGTCACTGAGGAAAGGGAAGAATTCTTGTTTGGGGGTTAAGGAAAGTGGTGGAAATCCATTCCAGCTGAAAGCTGGCAAGAGTTCTCAGCCTGCAAGCAAAATTGGTCATTTTTCCCTGCAGATTAAGAAAAAAAAAAAAATCCATTTGGCTCTGTTTATTGTAGAGGAATGCAGAGAAAAAGGACAGGGAGAAAGAGACAGAAGAAGCAAAATGTTTGCATGATTTATGGGAATTTTGCAACTTCCAACCAGCCCTGTGGGGTGACCTGTTGTCATGAAATGAAAAAAAACCCAACAAATAAATCAGGGAACAATTCCTGAAGTTTATCCCATCACTACTGGGCAGCACCTTTCCATGATTTTGAGTTTCAGTGAGAAATCCCCCTGGGCACCAGCAGTTCCCAGCACGAGGGAGTGCCATTAAAAGCAATATTGGAGTGCATGCCCAGGGGACTTTCACTCCCTCTGTAATCTGGGGTAGAAATGTCTGTGGAAATCGATGGAGCTGCCTCGTATTTTGGTCTATCTCATGACACAGTTCCTTAAAATGACTGCACATGATTCACAGACTTTGCTCTCCCCCGTGGGATTCTGTGGTGCCAAAGGAGCTGGAGCTGGCTTGGCTCCTAGGAATAGGCACAAGTTTTTTATTTGCTTTTTCTTTATGCTACCGTTGAGGAGAAGGAAAGTATTTCTCCCAATCTGCATGGAGGCAACGAAGAAATGAGGATTTCAGGAGGTTCCCTGAAGCTGAGCAGGCAGGGATGCCATGGACAGGAAGGTGGATGTTGTCTGCACTCAGTCTGTCTCAGATTTCCAGCTATTTCTGGGCTTGATGGAATCAGTCTGGATCCACAGACACTCCTTGGAAATGGGACTTTGCCCTTCCAGCTGGCAGAACTGCTGTTGGGAACTGAGCTGGAACCCCAGGAGAGGCAGGGCTGCTGCCAGAAGCTCCTACAGAGGATTGCAAAAATCCCTTTTCCCTTTTCCCTTTTCCCTTTTCCCTTTTCCCTTTTCCCTTTTCCCTTTTCCCTTTTCCCTTTTCCCTTTTCCCTTTTCCTTTCCCTTCCCTTCCCTTCCCTTCCCTTCCCTTCCCTTCCCTTCCCCTCTTTCCTCTCAGATCATTGTAGCTCCAGTCTCTAACATATTTTTACACATCCCAGCTGAATTCCTGAATTCCCATTACTCCCACTATTCCCAGTTTGTCCCAGAGCAGCCACAGATGGAGCAGCACTGGGAAAATCAACCCCAAGTTTAACAGGAGCGTTCCTTTGACGTTGGAGATAAATCTGCTCCAGCCTCACTTTTGTTTTCCTCCATCAGTCCTTAAAAAGGACTTTCTTGGCAGCAAATCCTGTGGGAGCTGCTTATTTCCAGCAGCCATGGGATTTCCACAGACCAGGAATTTCACCAGCGAGAGTGTTTGCATCAGGAATGTTTTTTTCCCTCAGCAATTGCACTTCATCAGAACAGCAGCCCTGGAGACTCAGTGTCCAGTCAAAACAGCTCAGATTTCACTTTGCAGTGGGTGGACACCCAAAACAGCCCTTCCAGCGAACTGGAAAAGTTGCTTTTCACTGGTAAAAGAGTAGTTTCCTTGCCTGGTAGGAGGAGATGGAAAGATTCTCCCATGCTTTGGGGTCAGGGAGACGGAGATCCCAGAGCTGATGCAGGGAAATGGAACCAGAAGAGAAACTGAAGTGGTTTCTCTCCATGCACAAGCCTCCATGGGAAATTCACTCCAAGTGGAGAAGCTTGGCTGCTCTCACATGGGGCTCTCTGACCCCGACACTCTTTCAGGTTTCATGGATTTGTTGGGATTTTTGTGCCTGTCTGAGTCACTTGGCTTCACTTTATTTAATGGCCAATTGATTTAAGGACTTGGAGCCTGGGATTTCTGGGAGGTTTGTGCAGCATCGTGGCAAGATTCACTCACAACTCAGTGGCATCCCTGTTTTATTTGTAATTCCTGTGCTAGAAAGCACACCCCTCATTTTTGCCCTCTTCCAGGCTTTCCATGGCATTTTGGAAACTATAAAAAGGCACTTTTAGGAGAGTGAAATAGCAACACACCTTTAAAGTGCATTGACATATTTTGGACCGTGAGAGCTTTCACAGAAGGACAGAATGGAAAAAATAAGAGATATTTTGCTTTTTAAAAAAATGAGAAACTATCCTTCCTAAATAGGGACAGTTGGCATCTGTACCTCCTTCTCTGCTACAAAAGCCTGTCCCAGTCTTTGCTGTCGGACCCATTTCATAGTAAAAATAGCACATGGAAAATTTTTGTCCCAGAGGTTCTTGCCAGCTGAGTGCTCGGCCGTTGCTTTCAAGTGACTAATTTAGAGCCAGATTTGACTCAAGAGAGCGTTAAGTGATGGTGTCATTGCCTTCCTTGTCACATCCAGGTAAAACTTGTGGGAAGAGCTGTGACAAATTCAGCCTGAGCCTAAAATGGTGAGGAAAACAGCCAAGGAAATTGTGAGTGATCACAAAATCATGAAATAGGTTGGTTTGGAAGCAACCTTAAAGCTCATCTCATTCCCAGCCATGGGCAGGGACACCTTCCACTATCCCAGGTTGCTCCAAGCCCCATCCAACCCAGCCTTGGACATCTCCAGGGATGTTTAATCATATTCAGGGGCATGGAAATGAAGTTAAAAACACACCCTCAGCGTGTTCATGCCTGGTGGTGCCTAAAAGCTGAACTTGGCAAGGCTCAGCCTGTGCAACCCCAAAATCCTGAGGCACAAAGGTCTCTGAACCCTGGAGCTGCTGAACCTCACAGGTACTGAGTGGTTAATTGGCATGATTTAATTAATGAGTCCTGCACCATATGGTCCGTGCCTTAAAGCTGCACCTCCTGGCTGTGATGAGAACCCCAGCTTTTATTTGATTTTATTTTTCAACTCGACACCTCTCTTTTATGTTTGCAGAACAAAATGTGATGCCCTACCATCAGGTGAAGAAGGAAAGCATCCCAAAAGTTGGCTTTTCCTTTAAAATCTCAGTCTGCCTCCTGTTTTTGAGGATTTAGGCAATAATTCAGCTGCACCACAGTTCTGACAACAACATCCTTGCGGGTGAGTGGTGAGAAACACCCTGAGAGGACACCCCTGTGGTTAATGTAAATAGGTGTAGCCCCTGCATGCCTGCAGCCGAAATTTGGAGAAAACAGAGAGAACCGTGTGTTTCTCTGGCCTGTCCCCCGCAGTGAGTTCATCATCCCCGTGCACACACACCTCTCCTCCTGCTCCCACCAGGATGAGGAGCTGGGATCCAGCTGAATTCCTCTCCTGGCCCCACTTGTGCTCTGCTCCCTGAGCCTGTGCTGGAGCATCATTGGCAGCGGGCTGGAAAAAGGAGCAGGAATCAGATGGAATGGGCCTGGGAAAGGGGACAGGGATCAGATGGAATAGGCCTGGAAAAGGGACAGGAATCAGATGGAATGGTGCTGGAAGAAGGGACAGGGATCAGATGGAATGGGCCTGGAGAAAGGGGGCAGGAATCAGATGGAATGGCTCTGAAAGAAGGGGCAGGAATCAGATGGAATGGCTCTGAAAGAAGGGGCAAGAATCAGCTGGAATGGCTCTGAAAGAAGGGGCAGGAATCAGCTGGAATGGCTCTGGGAAAGGGGGAAGGAATCTGCTGGAATGGCTCTGGGAAAGGGGGCAGGAATCAGCTGGAATGGCTCTGGAAAAAGGGACAGGGATCAGCCGGAGTGGCCCCAGGGCAGCGATCCCCTCCGATCCCCTCCGGCGTGGCCAGGACGATTTGCTGAAGAGTTAAACGCTGTCCTTTTAAAAGCAACATTATCCTGCCAGCGCTGAGCCTGAGGGTGCACGTCAGGTTTACACTGCTAATTAACGGCCGCTAATTAGAGAGCATCTCGCAGCGCTGGCCTGATCCTGGCTGCTGCTGCTTCGGGGAGCGCTCCCCTCATCCGAGCATCCCTGCTGGGGTGAGCGGCCGGGGCTTCCTCCTCCTCCTCCTCCTCCTCCTTCTCCTCCCTCTCCTTCTTCTCCTCCTCCTCCTCCTGGAGCCGCGGTGCTTCCCAGGACAGCTCCTGGGATAACACCCAGCTATTGACTCAGCTGCTCACGCCTCTTTGCCCAAAAATTCATCTGCCTCTGGGTTTCCTTCTTGTCAAGGGGAGAGGGAGCTGTTGGAGTGGGGGGATGCACAGAGGGAAGACCTGAGAGATGTTGTGTTTAATGAAGGCCAGGCCCTGTGGCATCTACACCCCGGGTTTTTCCAAAATTCTCTTTATTTTGCTCATTTTGACTCATTTCACCTCTCTTTTCACTCCTCTCTCCAGCACCATTTTTAGGGAGCGGGACATTTCTTTTTCTGCCCACTAAAGTCTGAACTATTAATAACTGGAGAGCTCTGCATCAATCCCAGATATCACTATTTTTGCCAAAACACACAAGTAGGTGTGATATGTGATTTATGAACGATCTAAGAGCCCCAAAATCCCAGTGTACACAGACTTCCAAAGGTATCTCAGGCTGTGAATAGCCATGAAAGGGAATTATGAGAGCCAGGTTGATTTTCTCAGTGGGAATTTTTTTTGCCAGTGTTTTCTGCTGTACAAGCAGCAGTTGTTTCCTTTCTGATCAACAGAGGACAGTATTCTTATATTCAGAGGCCACAACACTTCCTCATCACACAGCAGCAGGCTCCAGCGCAAATGTAACACCACGGACTGAAAAGCTGAAGAGAAATTAAGGCATTTATCTTACACTTCTCCCTGGGTAAAATCCACCCCATGACAATCTGGATGATGGAAACTGGATAAATGGGTGCCAAGCCTTGTAAAATCTGATTTATTCAACAAACCGCTGCAAGATTTGGAATTGCCATAAAATCTCATCGTTTCTCCAGTTAATAAAACACTCATCAGAAGGGACTGTTAGAATCCAGCCAGAGATCTGGCAGTGACCACTCATTTAATGGGACAACAGAGCCCAGTGCTTTGGATAAACAGCAAGATTCAAAGCAGTGTCCCAGCTATTTCCAATTCCCTGCTAAGGAAAAGCCATCTCCAACCCTGGGAATTTCATTTCAGTAAACATAGTGTGGAGAAAACTTATTGAACTGAATTCCTGGAAGATTTTTGTGATTTCTCAAAGCAGAAGGGCCCTTTGCAGAGGATCCCTGTGTCTGTGGTATTTATAAATCCAGGAGGAAATTCCTGCCAGTGGCACATTTTCTGTCCGCACGTGTGGGGCAGTGCAGGGATGCTCTGGGGTCAGAGCTGTGGGAGCCCCTGTGTCACAGGTGGCAGAGGGACAGAGGAGCATGGGGTTAGGGTGGGATGAATCTCTGGGCAGAAAATCTGCAGACACTTTTCCAGGCTGGAGGCTCAAATAACAAAAAAAATGAGGAGTTAGGCTGAACCCAGGATGGGTGGGAGTAAATTCCTTTCCTCTAAGGCCCCGTAGGATTCCCTGTATCAAGTTTCGAAACTCCTGGATTGGAGCAGGAAGGGAGGAGCTCACAAACCCCACTCTCTCCCTATTTATTTGCAGAGTCTTTTGCCCCCACAAATTTCAGCTCTCCCAATTTATCCAGCTCACCAAGCTCCTGCTGGGCTGGCAAAAAAATACCAGCCCTTGCACCAGCAGTGGGAAACTCAGTTGACTTGGGATGGATTTTTACTTTTAAGCTAAGTTCAGCTGAAATCAGCGTTCTTATCTTTTGAGGTGCAAATATATTCATTTATTTGGGAAGACCATATCCGTGCCCATGTTGGAGCTCCTGGAACTGTTCCTGCAGAGCAAAACTGAGCTTCTGCTTCTCTTCTGATGGTGATAGCAAAAACTTTTAGATAAGCTTGAGGGTTTGGGGATGAATACCTGACTTGGTGGGGTAATTTTCAGATAAGCTTGAGGGTTTGGGGATGAATACCTGACTTGGTGGGGTAATTTTCAGATAAGTTTGAGGGTTTGGGGATGAATACCTGACCCGGTGGGGTGGCTCAGTCATCACAGCTGAAGGATCCCATCCTCAGCTCGGCTCTGTGGGAACTCCTGGCAGAAAGAGGTTTGGGCAGCAGTTTCCAAGTAGGAATTAGATTTAGCTTATAAATTAGTTCCTAAGCTTGGGGCCAGGGTGATTAAAAGAGGAATCCACCCCAGGGAGCCCTGTCTGTGTCCAGATTCCTCGTGCAGCTCCAGGAGCTGCTCGCTCACATTTTAACCGTGAGTTTGACACAAAATACACGGCCTGAGCCCAGGGGAATTTAAACTTAATGGTTTTACCCAGATTTCCTCTCTGCTGAAGAGGAGGCAAAAAAAAAGAAGCCAACCAAAACTCTCAGCCATGCCCCTCCAACAACATTCCTAATGTGTTCCTCAGGCTTTTATGTCGCTTCCAACCCAACCATTCCAGGATTCTGGGATTCTCCCTCTGTGTCATCCCACTGAATCTCTGCCTTTCTCTTCAGGTTCTTCCCTCTCCTCTCCCCCTTTTTCTCCCCTCTGTTGTACTCTCTTCCAAGTCTTGGTGATTTGGGACATGAAAACAATTGGTCTCCCAAATTTCTCTATTTTGACCCTTTTTCAGTGAGATTTTTACCACACAAAACATAATAAAATGAATATTAATAATGAAAACCAGCTACTTTCTCTGCTCTCTTTCTTTCCACGTCAAGTCCATTTTATGTCATAACAAATAATTCCCATTTAACATCCAACTGCCAAGGCATGAAAGGGAATTTAAATAAAAAAAAAAAAAAAAAAAAAAATTTTTTTTCAACTTCTTCCAAAATTATTAAAACAAATTTAATTTCCTATCACACCCTTTGAACCTGCTAAACCCCATTTTGAACCTTCTAAATCCTCTTTTTGAACCTTCTAAATAAAAAAGAATAAAATATAAGAAAATAAAATGTAAGAATAAAGAATAAAATATAAGAAATTTTCTTTCAACTTCTTCCAAAATTATTCAAACATGTTTAAATTCCTATCACACCCTTTGAACCTGCTAAACCCCATTTTGAACCTTCTAAATCCTCTTTTTGAACCTTCTAAATAAAAAAGAATAAAATATAAGAAAATAAAATGTAAGAATAAAGAATAAAATATAAGAAATTTTCTTTCAACTTCTTCCAAAATTATTCAAACATGTTTAAATTCCTATCACACCCTTTGAACCTGCTAAACCCCATTTTGAACCTTCTAAACGCTCTTTTTGAACCTTCTATGCAGGCGTTTATCTCGCAATTCCCCAGGAAGCTCTTCCTGTGCATCGTCCGCCAGGGTTCACTTCTTCCTTGAAAAGTTCAGCTCGGGACCATCCCCGGAGCATTCCAGCATCCCGATTTTGGATGAATACCTGCCCCACGTCTCCCACCGAGCCCCGCTGTCTCTAAAGGGCTGCTGATGAATTGTTCGTGAATGGTTCCTCGGAGCAGTGGCAATTTCATGGTTCGTTGGGCTCAACCACTCTGCATTTTCACCCGCGGATAATCGAGCTATTACGGGACAATAAGGAACAGATTGCATCTGCCCCGGCATCCCCCGACAAAGGGCCGTGCATCTCTGGCATCTCCCACGCCGGGGATGCGGGAGGGGATATTTGGAAGGGGGAAGAGGAGGACAGGTAATCCCAGGTATCTGAGCATCGTTTTGTCTGCCCCTTTATCTGCTGCTGCTGAGGGAAATCGCATCCCCGGCTTCAGCAGCGGCTGGGCTGGAATGAGCTGGGATTTTAGCCCTGGTGTTTTCCGTGTATTTTATCTCACCTCTCACATTCCAGGCTCGGTTCCTCCTCGCATCCTCCTCCTTTGTGATTTACAGTGGCTGCAGGCTTCTGCAGCTGATAAGAGGTGCTACAATACCTGAGCCCCAGGAGCTTTGTCTGTCCCGAATTCTCCCTTTTCGCCCAGCCCAAGCCAGAGGATAAGGATCTGACTCCACCGTGCACAGGGAAACTGAGGCACACTTTGCTGACCCTCCACAGCAACCTGCCCGAAATTCACCACTTTTATGGTTTCCCATGGGGAATCTACAATCTCCACGTGATCACGGGCATGGAACCTCCACAGGAAAACAAGGACTACAATCACAGTCAAAATAATCTCTGAAACTTTAAGCAGTTGTGGTGAGGGATGGAAAATAATATTTCTTCCATATCAGGATTTGGGCTCCTTTGCTGCCCTTAGTGAAATCTACAATGGCCACAACATGAATTTTGCGTGAGAAATATGAAGTTTCTGAGACTATAATTCTTTAAGAGTGAGTATGATCTATTTTAGGCAGCATATATGCAAATTTGTTCGTTAGAAGGAAGGTCTGGACATCAGATTACTTCCCAAAAAACCCATAGGTCTCTGTACATACTGTACTAAAAATTCTTCTACAGTTCCACAGTAGACAAACATATTACATCTTTCTAACTCCATCTTTTTTATGGCTTTGCTGATCCTTTGCCTTTTATTTAAGCTTCTGACACCGAAATGATTTTGTGCTCTTTGGCTTTTCCAGCCAACCATACCAGGTCCTAATGTTACCTATGGTAAATAAAATAATGGCCATAATTAAAAACAAACAGGGTGAAGAAGGAGGTGACAGGTCTGATGCGCCACCAAATCACTTAAGAGAGGTAAAATATTGCTGCATCTTATGGAACATTTAATCAGCCAAAGAATTTCATGCAGTTGTCTCCCTTTAACCTTCCCACTCCCTTCTTCTCCCTCCCCCCCAAGAAAGCCTTGAAGTGAAATATTTATGATTTTAATAAATTAGAGAACATGGCTAATTAGCTCCATCATCAACACCCCCAAGGTTGTTAAAGTGAGGGAGAATGCTGGAGTTTAATATTGCTCTGCCTGGTGAAACAGCAAAGCATGAAGTTCACAGGATGATTCGCCCTCAGTGGCCTTTGGGATGTTCCCAGAGAAACTCCTCCCCAAACAGGGAATTTCAGGCACCATCTAGGGCTGGGAATGGGTGGATGAAATGGAACTTTGCTGCTGTAGATGGATAAATATTTAACACCTAAATGAGCTTCTCAGGGAGCAATCTTTTTTCTAAAAGAGTGGTTTAATCATCACGCCCAGGAAGGACCATCCTGTCCTTCCACCAGTGACCTGCTCCACGGCTGGTTGTGCAGCAATGGTTTTATTAATCCAAAACACACCCTTGGCTTTAGGAACCAAATATTAACAGACTAAAGGAAATTATTAATATTTTCTAATCTGTGTGGTGGAACTTGCTAAAATCCTCGCTGGGTTTGTGCAGAGGTGGAATTTTTTGTCTCCTTTACACCCTTCCAGCAGACAAAACAGATCAAATGGCAAATTCCTCACACTCATCGTCGCCGGGCTGAGGTGATGGACATTGTTAATTGAGGGTGTCAAAATAATTTACTGCAAGTAATTAAATAAAATGGCAGGTTCCAAAGCCTGCTGAATTTGGATCTAAAGTCCCTAATCGGGGCTATAATTTAAAAGTACCTGACAGAAACTTTAATTAGAGACAAAAATGTGAGTCGCCAGTAAAGCTCAGTGATGGATGGTGGAAAGTGGGGGGAGATACCTGCTCATGTCTGTTCTGAGAGATCCCAAACAGCTGCCTGGTCCACAGGGGCTGCTTGAGGAACCCAGCTCCTGCCCCAGGCAGTGGGAGCCCATTCCCAGTTCTCCACATCCCTCTAACAAGAAAATCCTTCCAAGCTTGGCCGTGGCCCTTGGTTTTCTCTTGGCTCACCAGTTATCTGGGAAAGGGATTTTCCAGCTGGTGGCAGAGCATGAGGGCATTTGCTGGTGGCTCCCAGCTGGTAGAACAATGAATTTTGTCACAGCACAGCTGCTGGCAGTGTTTGTGAGGACTTCTCAGGAGGTGACAAACCTGGCCTTAGTGCCACGGCACGGTGGCCTGGCTGGCTTTGCATTTGAAAACAAACCAGCAGGGCAGCCCCTTTTTGCTGTGCTTCCCAGGCATTTCTTTCTTCCTAAATAGTTCTCCTGGGCACACTGAGCTGTGCAGGCTGGAAAACAGTTGTGGTGTTCGGGGTTGGGACCTCCCAACATGCACAGACACAACATATGGATTATTCTTCACGACAGTCTTGGCACCAGGGGGTCACCACCCATGCTGCTTTCTAATTCCCAGATCCAGCCCTACAGCCTCCCCCTCAGGAAAAAAGGAGGAGGGGAGGAAGGAAAGGTCATGGTTTAAGTTTTTTTTGTAGGTTATCTAATATAGCACTGAATTATGTCCTTACTGGGTGCTGTCAAGGCTGGTTATATCAATGTGGACGTGCCATTTGTTGGCCACCACTATGGGGGACATATATTTGGGAAGATGAATCTCTTACACTTGCATTCAGAGAGGAGAGGAAACCTTGCTCTTTTTTGTACCTTATACAGGATCAACGTTTATCTAAAGCCAATATTACCCAAGATGCTGGAATTTCAGTGTGAAATCCTGACGTGCCCTGAATATCAGAGAAGGGAATCCAAAGCCTGAACTGGGACACCTTTAGGCAGGATCAATGATCTTTTCAGTTTGACTGAACTTTTCCCGTTACTTGAATGGTGTTTTTAAGACCTTCTGGAGCACCTTCACATCCCACAGCAGTGTGAACACATCACCAGGGACAGAGTTCCCACCTGGATCAGGCTGTTATTAATTCAGTTTATATGAGGGCCTGTAATTCCTCTGATCCTGCTCACGCCTTCCAAGGGGATCTCTTTGAGGGATCGTCAAAGGACAATCCCTGATGAAGGAAAACCTGCAGAAGCCTGCAAAAAAGGAGATCCACTGGGATCTCAGCTCTTCCTCAGAGCTATCAGCTGGGAAAGGGGGGGAATAGAGCTGCTGGCAGCCCTGGCCAGAGCGATTTTACATACGTCAGTGGAACCAAAATATTGTTTCAGCAGTTATATTGTCACTATTAAAACAGAGCTGGAGGAATGGTGCCAATCTCCTGTTACCAGGGTTGTAATGCACTGAGCCATCCGGGCTGAGGGATAACCAGGGCTGCTCAGAGAGGGAGCCTGTGCCAGGACTGGAAGTGCAACAAGGCTCTGATTGCTGGTGAGGTTGAGAGAGGCTGTTTCCCTCCAAAACCTCTGTGATTGCCCTCGAGAGAAAACATTTCAGCAGAGAACGGAGATCCAGTGAAACCAGAATGATTCATTGGGGTTGAATATGTGAATTTATTTCTTTTAATGTGCCCTGTGTGTGGAGGGACCACATTGGTCCTAATTTATTTTATAAAAGGAGGATAGGGGAGAAAACTCTGCACTTTTCCGTGGCTTCAGTTGGGTTCAGCTCAAGATGAGATCAGTGGAGACTGGTGGATCTTAGGACCCCCCAGAAAATATCCAGGACAAGAGGAAGAAGTGTTTCAACCCTCAGGAATAAAGTGATGAGTATGGAGCTCAGCAAGTGCAGCGTGATAACAGAAAATAATTTTAAAAGATGAGGTAAAAACATTCTTGCTGAGGCTTATTTCAATTTAATGATGTTTAATGAATTGGCAAAGTTCTTCTTAAGGGAAAAGAAAAAAAAAAAGCAAGCTCTACGTATCTGGATCTTAATGATTAATAATTCTGCATGGTTGGGATGCCAGAGTAAACATAATAAACACTTTTCTTTTAACCAATTGACTTTAGTTTTCCGTGGCCAATAAAGTTTGAAGAATTTTCTTTGGATCCAGTTACACCAGCATTGCCTGGGAGGGAGGACAGTCCACTCTATACCCACAGAGCCGACAAAATAAATGGCCTAGAAAGCTCCAAAATGTGCTTTTCACATCAGTGAAGAGATTTTTAATGATGATGTAACAAAGTCAAGCATCATAAACAGTGCTGGGAGGAACATACCTGACCTGCTCCGAGCTGTGTGGAAATGAAGGCAGGAGCTGTGAGTTGTGGGATCACTTGGGATTTTACTGCCTCCCTAACTTAGAGTGGCAGAACTGGAGGGAAAAAACACAGATGAAGGACAAATCAATTCAGACACTGTTTTAAAAATAAGACCTCAAGTGGTTTCAAATTTTTAACATCTTCTGACATCTTGGAGGCTTTTGCTAATTCTCCAAAGCCTTAAAAACACTGTTCCTCTAAGTGGCCTGTTCCAATTTCCATTCAGATGCCACTTCTATTATTTAAGAGTCTCACTAAAAATGCCAAAAATATGAATTAAGCCATGACTTGTGCCAAATAGCTTGAGTGATTTGTATTATATTTGGAGACTGAGAATTAACCGACCATTCAGCTCAATGCAAAAAGAATGTTTCACTTTTAGATATGATGTTTAATTCTGCAAAAGGCCAATTTTTCTGATTATGTTGGGGTCACGTGTGACGTTCGAGGTGGAGCAATGTGAGAATAGATGTGTGCAGCTGGTGCCTTGCCCTCGTTCTGCACATAGTGAGGGTTTTTTTCAAATTTCCTCCCCTCCCATATTTTTCTCCTGGCAGAACTGGCCATGTGAGCTCTCCCAAATCCAGGCCAGGTATGAAAGGAGATTATTTAAAGATGGATGGCTGGGGGAACTCTGGTGACTTTGCTGGGCATTGGTTAGGAAATGGACAGCAGCCTCCACGTGGTAGGTGGTGAAGAGCAGAAGGTCACAGTCACATCTGGAAAAGACACAGCTGGATCCAGGACAGGAGGGCCCTCTGTTTATACAGCTGGCTGTGGACAAACCTGTCCTTGCTGTCACCTGGGCTGGATCTGTTCTCCTGCACCTGGGACTCTGTGAGGGTCCTGCTGTGCCCAACTAATCCAGCAATGCCACTGTGCCACTGCTGGTGTCCAGCTCTCAAAAAAGTGTGTCCAGCTCCCTCAGAAAACTGGAAAGGAGATTAAAACCCCCAAAGTGTTAAAGAAAAAGACAGGATTTGCTCGAGTCAAAAAGCACTAGCAGATTTTTTGTTTGGATGTGCTCACAGTCCAACTCATTTAACACAACTCCAATGACACAATGCTTTAATGTCCAATATTTCATTTTCCTTCCCCACACAGCACAGCAGAACATTCTCCACTTGCATCATGTCTGACAGCAAAAGTCCTGAATTTGTCTGTCTGGATACTGCAATTTCTTCCCCCTCAGCATCCAAACCAGATCACACCTCCTGCTAACCAGAAGTGTTGAAAAGCCCAACCTTTGCAGGTTCGCTGTCAGCAGGCACAATATCTGTTCTGATTACAACAGCTGGGCACTGATCCACATCTGGCACCTGCAAGCCTTTGGTGTGTGCCTCCCTTTGCTCCTGTTCCTTCTTCCACACAGTAATTTTTAGTGGATGGCAGAAGTCTGGGGGAATTACAGGAGATTGGGCAGCTCAGTTAAATGCTGGGAACTGGTGGAAAATATGCACACCTATAGGAGCTCTTAAATCCTGCATCAGTGACTGGATTCCCTGGAGAAAAGAAACCCAAAGGGAATTGTTTCCTTTTTGCCCCCATGCAATGGGCCAAGCTCACCTCTCCCGCTGTAACAACACCAGGGAAATGCTGACTGGGGCTGTGGGGGCCCACCTGCATCTGACCTGAGAGTCTCTTGGAAAAGTGGGTGTCCCTGGTTGTCCTTTTCTACTGCTGAACAGGACTGGATAGGGAGATTTTTGACAAGTCCCCAACTTCTTCATATTTTATGCTGCTCTTGGAAGGAATTTTTTAAAGGAAGGGAGAGAAAAAACAGATTAAAACCAACCCTTTACTGAGGTCTCCATTAAGGCATGACATGGAAACATTCTCCTTGTATTTTGCTGTGCTGCCCAACCGAATCCAAGAGCTCTCAAGTCTCTCAAAGCCAGGACTGAACTCAAAGCCTGGTGCGTGACAGGTCCTTTATTTCCCTGATTTATTCCAACCCAGGGTGACTTGGATGGTTTCATAAAATGACTCTCTGTAGGCTGTGGGCAACCCCTTCCTATGTGGGGATGCTGAGCAATCCTGGACTCCTGAGGGTGAGTTCACTCCTGTGGGTGTCCTTCCCCCGGGACAACCCTGGACGAGCAGACGGATCCTTCAAACAGACTTCCTCATTGTGCTCCACAACTGTACTCGTGGCAAGGGGATTGCTGGTGACTTGGAGCAATTTTGTCCAAGAAAAACACTGATTCAAGCTCATCGTCTTGGAACTAACTCGTATCAGGATATATGGAGCAAAACAAGGATCGGGATTAACAGAAAATCATTGACACAGGGGTGATTCCTGCGGAAACAGACTGAACATTCAAACCCTCAGGAACACTTTGAAATAAAATCTGCAATAATCCGGGCCAGGGCTGGCAGCAAAAAGGTATTCCAGACCTTCCACAATGGTTTTTCCATGATCTTACAAGGAGTTCATTGTCCAATAAGCACTATTATGCATTCA
>VYZP01038575.1:29422-126917 GCA_013400635.1 Hypocryptadius cinnamomeus | reverse complement strand
GGGAGCCATTCCAGCAACACCAAACCCGAGAAAACCCTGAATGGCCTTGGTGTAAATGAACCTTGGTGCCTGCAGAGCAGCCTGCACTGGAGGCAGCAACCTCCAAAAGGTGGGATATTGGATGGTGAGCTGCTGTAAAAACCTGGAAAAGGCTCCCGTGTGCTCTGGCTGACTAATACTTTCCATTGTAAAGGACTCTTCCTCCTGGAAGGGTTAACACCTCTGTTGTTTGTTGCAGGCCTTTGATATTTAGCAGGGGGAGTCCCAGAGGCTATAGAGGTACCAGGTCCATTGCCCAGGGAAACGTGAGTCAGTCCTACCTGGCTGTAAAAATTAAAAATGCTGCCTCCCTGATTCATGCAGATTAAAATCAGGCTGACACCCACATGTGTCTGGCCTTCCCCCTCTGCACAGATGGCTCAAGTGCTCTTGAAACATCATTTTCCAGCCCAGCATATTTCATGAGAGTGAAACCTGAGCACGGAGATCTCAGCTGCCTGCAAAGCAGGAGTTTTTGAGCATGGGAGGAGATTTTTACACCTGCCCCCTTTATTGTGGCTATATTTGTGACAGGGCCTATAAATTCCTTTCCAATATTTCCATTGTAACATGAAAGTCTCTCTAATAATTCCTGAAATATTTTTGAAGTCACTAAATAAAGCTAAGAAACCCGCCAAAAATTTTATATTCTTTTATGCATCTCACAAGCTGTTAGCTAATTTCTAATGAATAACATAGGGGGCTAATAAAAAATGGGATGTTTTACCTTCCAACTCCAACTCTTTGTCTCATGCATTGGCTCAACATTTTCCTCATTGTCTGTGTGTTTTTAATAAATAAATGAACACATATATATGCTATGTGAATATACAGAACTTAAAAGTTTCTTCTCAAAAAGGCTATAAATGAACTTCTTGTATGTGCATGGCATTGTGTTGATCTTGCATGTATTCTCTGAGCACATCAGAATAATTTAACAAGAAAGCTGAGAAAACAAAGTGTTAAGTACGAGATTTGACAAGGATAACAGTGAAAACTTTAAAACTTGCTTTGTTTAAGAAAGCAAACCTCTTCCAAAGAGCAAAAAACTCATCTTTTTTCACAGTAAAAACCCAATAAAAGACTGTTTTGCTAGAAATTTATCTGAATTTCTAAGCCCAGTTCCATTCCATCTCTGCTAAAACTGTTTTGACTTGGTCAAGACTTGTCACCATCTGGAAATCCTGCCCCAACCCTTGGCTGCATCCAAACTCCAGTGACTTTCATTGTCATCTTTATGTCTAAGGGAAAAAAAAATGAAAATAATGAAAACACAAACTACAAACATAGCATTTGTAGCAGAAAATAAGAATAATATTGAATTAGATTGCCAAAACTGATATTGTCAGCAATTAAAAGATGAATTAGGTTGTTGTTTACTATGTGGCACTCAAACAAAAGACACTGTCTGTGATGGAACACCTGTAAGAGGGCTCCTGTAAGTGGTTTTTATCAAATATGCAGCATGCAAGAGAAAATAGGAGATACATATTCATAACAATATTTTATTTGTTGGATTTTCTTGTCCCAAAATGGAGGGAACAGCTTGTTTATACTACAGAAGCTACTGATGTATTTCTGTACTCTCTTCCATGGATACAACTTGCAGGGCTGAAAAATTTCTTCTAACAACATCAGTGACAAGATTTTCACAGTTGTAAAAGCTATAGAAGCAAAAAATCCTTTTTATTTCCTTGGTTTAAACATGTTAAGTTTCACTACCATGATGGAAAACCTAATGCAAAGTAGTAAATTTTTTCACACTCGGAATGTGTAAAATGGAACCAAACTTTAGAAAACTTTAAATTAATTATCTGGATCTCTGAATCAGAATGTTTTGGAAAAAATACTTCATGGTCTGAGCAAGAATCAGCTGGTAACAGACCTGAAATGAGAATGGCTGCTGAGTTTATGAGCTTTTTGAAAATGTTGGGTCAGTGAATAACTCCAGGAGAAATGACAGATATGCAATTTATATTTCAGAATTACAATTACTCTTGGAAAGGAAGACTGTTAGAGTCATGGAAGGCTTGCACATATATATATGGCAAAAAATTAATCCCCTGTTGAAAAGGGGAAAACCACACTGAATAGCTGAAGTTTTGAAGTTGCTTCCTAAAATATTTCCAGTTTGTTGTTGTTAGAACTTGTCTGATTAAGGAACCCCAGTGAACGTGGAAATTCTCTGCACTGGCCATTGCTACTGCAGATCTCCAGGAGCAGGGTGGGAACAGATCCCACTAAAATAAATTCATTTTGCAGCACAGGAGTGATCACAGCTCAGGAAGCTGAAGAAACAGGCAGCAAGCATGCATAAATTACAGCAGCCCAAACTGAATTTTAATGTGTGACCACACTCACATGATTAAAAGTGTCCCTATTTTCAGGTAACATATTAGTTCTAAGTGTGGAGTACCAATCCTGAAAGGTGATGTTGGATTTTAATCCCTGATATACTTTGCTGTTGAGATTGGAATTGGCATGTGGGGGTTTTTTCCTTAAAAAAAAAAAAAGGGAGATGGGAGGAGGTTGGCCAGAGTTCAAGACTCTGAGAATGCAACTGCATGTACCTACAGCAAGCACTCAAAAGGAGGAATCAGGTCCTTGCATAACACTTGCAAGAGTCCTAGAAATGTGTGCAAATAAATGCTGGATTTGATGCAAAAATAAAATATTTCATTAATTCACGCAAAACCAAATGCACATACATTTGAAACTTTAGTCCCATTTAGAGAAATATATTTTATCCTGCTGCTTATTTCACTCACCACATGCAGCCTCTTGCAGTGCTGTCTCAAAGTTGGTGAAGTCCATGAAATAAAATGAAATAAAACCACATCCTCCAACACCACAGCTGTAGGCACCTGAATCACTGTGTGTTTCAACATGTTTATGTAGATCAGAGGCACTCTTAAAACTGAAAACAAAGTAAAACAAAGAACAGATATAATAGTACTGAGGAGTAGCCTTGTGGTTGATGTTTAGGACTGGGAGGTAGAAATTTTTGGCTCTGACAAGGACAAGTGAAAGTGGAATATGTGTAAATTGCTCCTCTGCCTCAGTTTTTCCACCTGTGGAAAGGGAATAGTACAAACTTCTCTTTGATGTGCTCTTAATTTCTTTTCCATTCCTTCTTTCTTCCCACACATCCACACCATGTCCAAATCCAGGTTATTTTTCCACAACTATCACCCTTTCTTTATGTTCACATAGAGAAAATTCCTGTCCATTACCAATCATCCTCTTTGGTTTAGAAATTCCAATTCTTTCCTTCTATCCACACACAGTATGAACTGAAAAGTACTTAAGTATTGATGCATTTTACCCCATTTCCAGCATCCAAAGCCTAGGCCTCTCATCTTCTCAGGAAAAGTTAAAATAATTTGCCAGTGCTTATATGTGCAACTTAAGGTTTGTCACATCTCCATGCCATGAGCCTCAAACTTTCTTACCTGCTGTCACAGAGGTGACAATGGAATTATGGTGTCAAAACTGGATGTGTGCTTTCAGTGAGGAGGCACCTGTGCTCACCATCCCACAAAGGCTGTGGGTAATACAATTAACTAGAAAAGACAATAGAGAGAAAAATGTATTTTCTCTTCTTTATCACAGCTTCACCAGGATTTTGTCTTCTACATGACCAAAAAAAAGAGAAAATATCAGTTTGAAATTAGCATATTATAATATACTTGGGAATAAAATATACAGAGAAAGAAGGAGATCAAAATGAAATGCAGATCCAATAAAGAGGGCAGTGGAATAATGGTAGATTTACAGCGTTTCATGTTACTTCCAAAAAATAGATGTAAGATCCTGTTTCACCCTCTAGGCCCTTGCAAAAAGGATGATTATTGTTTCACCCTTGGCACTTTTGGAGGGTTTTTAAAAGGTGGATGTTGTCTGGAGTCCTTCTGAGGGACAAGCACTGTCAAATCTGCTTTTGGTGTTTGAGGTGTCACCACTCTCACAGGGGCAGCAGGAAGAGCGTCCATCCTCTGCCTCCCCATTCCACAGTGGGATTTCTTTCCTGGAGGCACAGCTGTGCCCAGGGCTGGCTCAGCTGCAGGCTGGGATATGGGATTGCTCTGGCTCTGGATTTGGGACAGCCTCTGGCAGGTGGGCAGGCAGGGCTGGAAGGAATTCCCCGGAACAAACTCTGCTTTGTGCTATGAATCAGCAACGTGGTGAACTCTGTAGGGAGAGTCTCTAAAGGAATGCTGGAATTTGGACAAAAGTTGGCTTTTATAGGAACTTGAAACCTTTCATTGTTTCATAATCAGCCCACTGTTTTCCAGATGTCCAGAGAAAAAGAGTCCTGTTGTCTCAAAATAAAAAAAAAAGTAGATATAATGCATTGTAATATTCCAGAATCACTCCCTGCACAGGTATTTTTCCTCATAGTTTGTCTCAGACCAGGAATTTTTTTTTGCTTTTCTCCCTAACATAAATAGCTTTGTGTGGAAAACCCATCTGGAATAACTTAATCTGCAAAACTGTGTCAGTGAATTTAGCAGGCTCTTGGAATGGGAGTATCCAACTTTACTTAGTTGTCTGCCATGTAAATATGTGCACATAGGGAGCGATTTCAGAACATCTGCAACATTTGCATTCACATCACAGCTTATTTCAGAATAATTTCCTATAGGTAAGCAAGCTCTTTGACAGGGAATTTCAGTATTTATCAGCAAGCTGTTATGCAATACACCAAGGCAGGAATATGGGAATGTCATGTCTGCACTGGCACTCTGCACCAACATGCAGACGTGTGTGCTGCCAGAATTGTTAAAGAAAGCTGAATCATGACCCAGGGATGTAGCTGCCTGCAGTATCTGAATGGATTTAGGTTGTGCCTGAGCAGCTGGGACCCTGGGATGCCTCCCAGCTCCCTCAGCCAGGTTCACTCACTGGGATATGACACAGGTTCACATCAGCCTTGCTCCTACTCCAGCCACCTTGAGATTTTCCCTGTCTGTGCAAGCAGAACACTGCCAGAATTATCAGGGGACAAGGACAGCCAGGCACACTGTACAATTCACAAAGTTTTAATCACAAATAGTTCAGCTAGCCGTGAGCTTTATTTAATATATCAGATCTATCTTAATGTGTTATGCTTTATTTAAAAAAAAACAAACAACAAAACAAACAGCATATTTAAACAGCATATTTAAACAGCTTCATTAGTTAATAAAGCAACAACAAAATCTCAATTTGGATTTCTTTCCAATCTCTTTCCAAAAGCACCTTGAGTCTAATCTAATGAAATGCAGAGTGTCTAAGCATCAGTGTGTGAAGTTGTAGTCAGTGGAAAATCATGTTTCCTTAAGAATGCAACTGGAAAGCAGAATCTGCCCCGAGTGAGCAAGTCTGCACAAAGCTCTTGGTGTGTTTATACAACCTGAACGTTCCCAGGTCTGGCTGCATGGCTGGAATATTCCCATTCCCAAGGCAGAGACCCACCCTGCTCCCTGCATTTCCTGTGTGTCCCACAGCAATATCACAGGTTTCCTCCTGCTCAGATGCACCAGGATTCTTTCCCAGCAAGTCATCGCTGACTTGTGGGAATCTCTGGGACCCGAGGGAGGTTGTGGTTAGGTCAGGGAAGGACTGGGCTGTGTGAGTGAGGCTGAGCAGGGCTGCAGCCCCAGCTGGAGCACACCTTGGGCTGTCACCCAGCCCTGGCTCCTGAAAGCAAATAAACAGAGGTGCAAGAGGAGAATAAACATCTGCACGGGAGCCGCTGCAAAAGAGAAAAGCCCCTTGAACTTTTCGGTCTGAAGGCACAAGGAATGGAATTTCCATGCCTCAGAGGCACAGGCAGTTCGTACTATTCCAGCATTTGTAACCCAGTTGACCTAGGTTCATATATCAATTTTCTTAGCTGCTATAACAATGCTTATAACTCTGTAGTTTATCTGACCTGCAGTTTATCTAACCTTGAGAAAAGTATGTTTTATTTTATCTAACTTACCATGTTTTCTCAGGTTATCTCCTAGCAGCCTTTCATTGGCAGAATGTTTCCGACCGTTCTGTCAAGCAATTTTTTCTGAATTTAAACCAGAATTATTTAGTGGCAATACAAATAACTTTTGAAGGATTAATTAATTAATAACTTGTTATTAATTAAGCTGCCAGTTTCATTAATATGGCCATATAGCATTGAGACAGTTTCAATATTCTTTTTTCACTACAAATTTAGTTTAGGCTAAATGAAGAGGATTGTTTATCAGTGAGTAAAATCCTAAACAAAATAATAACCTGTTCAAAAAACCAACACATTTAAAATTTGTGATCTTCTGTCAATGCACCCACTTTCCATCACCAAAACATCCACAAATCCTAAATATATTCCAAGCACTTAAAACCAGAGCAAAACNATATTCCAAGCACTTAAAACCAGAGCAAAACCATCACCTGTCCCTCCTTTTTTAGCTTGCAGGAAAAGCACACCAAGTAATACACAGTTGAGGTAGGGAGTGTTCTGGTGAAGAAAATACTCACCAAAAACAGAGAGGCAAGAGAATGTCTGTGCTTCATGAACACAGCAACCTTCCTGAAGCAAGCTCTGCTCTCATGCAATTGATTCCTGTGCAAGTAGAAATATTTATTAAATTACACATGCACATTAAATGAAAATCTTAAAAATATAAACAGAAATGAGAGCATAACCCCTTGCTGTTTTCTGAAACTTTATTCTGTGTGTGATAAAAATACTCAGTGTTGTTGACCATCCCTCCACAAGCAGGACATGCTACAACCTTTTGTTTTGTGGGGGTTCTTAAGTGCCTCCACGTACACCTACAGCTAACCCTACACCTTCCTTTAAATACACCTAAACAAACTGCACCAACCAACCAAAAAATAAAAAAGCTGCACATGAGAACTGTGCTTTCCTATGCAGAAGCAGAAGAAGCAATCACATACTTATGTCTGACTGTTTCCTTTTTAGAAATACACAAACTACTTCTTTAAAAAATAAAAATCATGTTAGCAGTGTTGCAAACACCACAGGACATTTAACCCTGCAAATGTCTGTGGCCCAGGGTTGTGTCCAGACTGTTCTGGAATATCTCCAGTCTTCATAGTCCCTGGAGCATCAGGATGATGGGGCAAGGAATAAATGTCAGCTGTACATCTCCAGAACTCCACTTACTGACTATTTTTGTTTAAATCTTTGCACTTTCTGTCTTTATATTTAAATTCACATCGTGGTTAACCACAAGCAATCAACAAGCCATCAAACAATCTTTGCATTTAAAAAGCTCTGTCCTCAGATCTCCTGAGCTCAGGAACTCTCTGATACTGTGGACACAATGCAAGTTTTAACAGCAGAAGTAGAAAGCTCTGACTGTTGACATGTAGCAAGGGGGAAATCCCAGGTTTTGTGTTTAGGTGTAAATTGAGCTAAAAAACTACATTCAGGAGAAAACTTCAGAATATTCTATCATCTCATGCAAGGAGTAGCCACAGGTGTCTCTCATCTACCTACCAAAGGTGGCAGCTATGCAGAAATCTCCCTTTTTAGAAAGGTGAAATCACAGCCTGTACCCAATCAAAGACTTAAGAATCAAGAGGACTAAATGCAAATTCAAGAACAGGGGGCAGGGAAAGAAAATATTCTTGATGATAAGAACTGAAATGACTCTTTAGGTCTCAGAAATGAATACATAAAATTAATTTACCACAGAGGACTTGCCTAGCTCATGTAACCAAGTGGGTGCACAGTGAGTCCATTTCTGCTCTTCATCAGGACATTCCCTCAAGAAGAACAAGAATGTAAAACCTTCATCACAGCCCACATCCACTCCAATGCATGGAATACAGGCAATTTCCTGGCACAGAGTTCTGAGCTACAGATTCAAGTACTTAGTAAAGGGTCAGAACCCTCAAATCTTTATTAAAAGACAGGAAATCCTGAAACCTTGCCTACAATAGATCTCACACCTCTCTTGTAACTGATGCTCATTACTTCTCATCTTTTCTAGCACAGACATGGACATCAAATGGTTTCGCTGTTCCTAAACATCTCTGAAGACAAACCATATTGCTTTTCTTCCACATCTGACTTTTCCCCATTCCCATATTCAGGCTATATAGCCAGAGGACTCCCTCCATCTCTCCTAATGGGTTTTATTTTCTAAAGTTATGATCCCAATGATGTGTGATTTTTGCTCCTCTGAAGGACTAGAAATTTTACACTCTCAGGTTGCTGGAGTTAGTTGAGTTCTCCAGACAAAAAATAATGCATCTGTCAGCTGATCTCCAGAGGGAGAATGATCTCCAGAGGGAGAATGGACACATTTGTGTTGCCTTGTAGCCACTGATGGGATTTTGTCATTAATAGCTACCCCAAAATGCAACTTCAGCCCATAAATTGAAGAGACACCTAGCTTGGGGCTTCACCAAGAGGATTCCAATGAAACGTGGGCTCTGCTGACACGTTGTACAAAACAAAGCCAAACGGATTAGTTCAGAGCAAGCCGAGAACGATCTGTTCCAGGAGCAGAGTCCCACAAATTGCCTTATTATCCTTCAGCTTTTCATCTGGAGAGGCTCTGCTCCTACCCTCCCCTGCTCTGGAGCTCAATGGCATGCACAGCAAATGCAGCCCATAGTTTAGCCCTTACTCAAACAGTCCAGGCATCTGCTATGAAAGGCTGTCAGAGGAATGTGGCTCCAATACAGCCACAGGCAGGACATCACCTTTGAAGCCACGACAATAATTTTAACACAAGAGGTAGCTTGCAATATAGAGAATGCATTAAAAATGCTCTTTCTTACCACAGAGTTGAGGAAAACTGGGGCAGCAGTAGGTGGGTGTGTTTCCCTTGATTTGAAAGGATCAGGTGGACAGAAGGAAGCTCACCATGAAATATTTCCATGAGGGAGACAGCCCTGGTCCTGGCTGGTAGAAGTAAGTCAAAAATCTGCTGGAATGGTTTGTGCACTGTCACCCACAAGCAGAATCATGAGGAAACCCAACCCTGCTCAACTCCCAGTTACTCTGAGTTGAGAACTGCCCATGGATGACAGGAACTATCCTACCTAAAATCATAGTGCCCATAAAATAGAAATGTTTCTGCAACTATTTCAGATAGGTGAAAAAATATCTGAAGATCTCTCACAAGTTCCTATGCACATAGAGCACTAAGTGAATTTTATAACAAACATTGATATGTGAAATACTTTTTGAGATAATATGCTTTAATTTTTTTATGAACTACCTTTCTAGTGACAGTAAACAACCTTTTTTTTTTTTTTTATTTGTAACAGTTTCTTCCTCCTTATCAGAGGCACGAAGAGCATCTTCATAAAACCACACTGGGTCACTGAAGGTAACATAAACCAAAATAAAAGCATGGAGAAGACAAGATGGTTTTGGCAGAAAATCAACTGACAGGAACATAGAATTAAGTGTTTTTAGAAACCAAACAGACACCAGTAAATATTGCAGCAACATTTAATTAACTCACTCCAACACAGAGACAATTACATCAACTACAAAAATGCTGAAAATTTTGCAGTGTCCACAACACAAACCAGGTTCTGCATTCTCACCCACCATCTTGGAGCTGGAAAATCTGTGCAGACTAATTGAATGAATGCTCCTCATTCTTTTGAGCAGGGCTGTGCCTGCTCATGCATTTATGTTGGTTTATTTCTCTGTATATTTTTACCTTGTCCCCTTCTTTCACTTCTCCCTGCTCCTGCTCAAGGTTTATGAGGACAGTGCAGGTAATTCCAACAGAAATGGGAAGGCTGCACAGTGATTAAACTGAATTGGGTTTATGTGGGTTTATATTTGGTCAGGATGCAGCACCTCATGAGTCAGGATTTGTGTGACAAGGGGGGGAACTAAACCTTAATTATCCTCTGCCTCAGCCCACAGAAACCCCACACCTGAGAGTGAAAGTGGGCTGTATATTGCATTTCTGCAGTGTGAAACAGGGTGCCATTCAGCAGCCCAAATTCAAATTGCACCCCTCAGCTCCCAACCATTTGACCCTCAGCCTCTCTGCTGTGCTGGCACAACAACTTTGGAAGGCTACACACTGAATTTGGGCCAAGGAACTCCTTGCAACCAAAATCAACCAAATCAAACACCAGGGACAGGAAATGGGAAATGGGTGAAACTCCTTAGGGATGTAACAGTTGATTAAAATGTAAGTATCATCCAGGTTGTTTAAAGAAAAAACACATCAATTTAAGCACCCTATTTTATTTAGGATTACCTGGTTTTAGTCATTCTAATCTTAGCAGAGTGGATTAAACGAAGCTGCTGAGCATTCTGTGTGCAGAACAGAGCATTCCCACAAGGAGTTAATGCAGGCAAAGTGCTGCATTTTAAATTCCCACTCCAGAGTATTTCACAACAGCTCCCTGAGGCAGACAAGCCCTTATTTCCTCGGAAGGGCTTGAAACAGGATCTGAGAAATCCAAGGTCCTGTGTATATGGAAACATAGAGGCACATAAAGGTGAGTCAACTAAAATATTGAGCTAGACAGATGGAAAACCACTTCACCTCTTAACCAGAGCAACCATGGGGGGCTTAAACTCATTTTAATTCGTTGGCACCAGAACTTTGAGTGTTTCAGTGGAACTTTGAATATTCTTGATGTGTGAACAGGAGAGGAGAGAAGTTTTGGGGGCTGTTGCCCGAGTCAGGAGATTTACCTGTGGGGAAACTGAACCTGACACAGCGAGAGGTGCCACAAGTGTCAGGGGAAGCTGCATGGGTGATTTTTCAGAGAGAATTATTTTCATGACTGTGGGAACATATTTGCAGGCGGGTGGGAAAGGTAAGCCGTTTTCCCTGCCCTCAAAGTTCTCCTCTTTCATAGTGTGCCCTACCCCACCTCCTGGGGCTGGTGGAGAGCCTGCCTACTAAGTTGGGAAACATTCTTCTAATTAATAAAATTCACTACATAGTTGGAACTTGAAAAAACACGTAGAAAAAAGATTTTGCAGAATGCTGTGGACTCAAGGGTTCCACCAGCCCGAAATGCCCACTAACAAATGCAAAAAATGGAATATTAAATCAATTAGCTGGGGGTTAAGCCTGTTTTTCAAGCAAAGACTGCTCTTGGTGACAGAGGCAGCAAAGCAAAATTCTGAGGGCTTTGAACTTTTTCTGAACCTTCTTAATTTTTAAAATAAATAGACCAGTCATGGCAGTATGTGAGTAAAGGCTGATTGGTGTGCATTAAAGGCCATCAGTATCAAAAATAACCACTGCAAGAGATATGATTCCTGTAAGATATCAGCATAACAGCAATAAGGTTTGTTTGTGACAATAGTTTGTAATCAAACAATGCAGACAATCCAAAAGTTATCATAAATTATCTGTATTATATGCTTAGGCTTACAGCTTTAAAAAGATGACAATGGGGTACTACATGTGTAATCCACTTGTAAATAAAAAAAATTATTTAGATGTTCTCACAGATTAATTTAACAACAGAACTACCTCTCTCTATAAGCAGAATTTGTATGTCATTCCTTATTTCATTTAAGGAAAAATTAATAAAAGAGAGGTATATCAGGGCATTATGTGACTATAGATAGTCTAAACTTAGGGTCAAAAGGATATTTTTAGACATCCCATCTGAAATGTTAAGAGGAAAATGGAAATGATTATAGACCCAGTAAGGCAAAGTTTAGTAAAGCAAAGCATGGACTGTGGGCACCATCAGAAAACAGAACTGACTTTGCTCCATCACTGCAGTATATTTATTCCCATAAATACCGATAATAAATACTCCAATATCTCACTGATTCTAATTCTAGAGTGACACACATGAGAAATAAAATATCTCTGTGGTCTGACATTGCCTTTCATGGAAATATTTTCATCATCACTAGTGTTTGTTCTTAACCTCAAAAAGATAGTTTATGTCATTAATATTATCACAAACTTTGATATGAAAAAATCATAGATAGTAGAGAATGGGATTTAAGGATGATAAGCTATGAATCTTCGAAAGACATAGAGAGACATAAGGAAAAATGATCAAAGGCTTCTGAAAAATAAACTTTTTGTATTTATTAGTTATTTACTACTTCAAAACCAACATCAGATTTGTCCATATGAGATTTGCAAACTGTTTCGTTTCCCAGTTTTTCAGTAACTCAATTCAGTTGTTTCTTCTTTGCCATTATTTTTTCAGTTATATCACTTCAATGAAAGAGCAAAACTCATAAAACATGAAAAAATTTGTTGTAGAGCAGATAAACGATTTTCCTGCACTATTTTTTTCTCTAAGAACTGTCTTGCTCAAGAGTTACACCAAGGGAGATGGAAAGGAAAGGGACAGAAGGTGCTTCCCCATAATGCCATATCAATAGGAAGCCACTTCTGATCAGGAGTGAACACCCTCAAGATGCAGGAAAAAAATTATATAGGCATCAGTATTTATGTCAACATTGTTAATAAAAATACAGCAGCTGCTCTTGTCTTGGTTTGCTTGGTACAGAAATAGCACAGAATGCATAAATTATTTTATTTAACACATAATAATGTTTATTTTTAACATGAAAAAGTGGTCAAGGTACAAACCATTTTTAGTTGAAACCCATCTTGGCAATGTTTGAACATCAAACTTACATGAAGAGCTGAGTGTAAATGCCTGATTTCTCTTTGAGTAAAGAAAAATTCATTTCCAAATGAATTCCAAACATTTCCAACAAACCTAGCAAACATCAGATTTTGTTGCCTTTTTTTCAGACCAACAATAAACACTCTAGCTCTGGCTACAAACTACAAGCTTATCACTGAACTGGGTGTATTAAAGTTTTTCACATGTGCTCTTACAACACAAAAAAGTTGCATCTTTGTCAAAAAGATCATTTTAGACCTGAGAAAAAAAACTTTGATTCAAGGTCACAGATGTTATGCAAATATCAGAGAGTGGGTCAGGTTGCGAGGGAGCCCAGTGGCTCATCTGGTGCCACCTCCCAGAGCACAGGATTTTGTCCAGACAGATGTGGAATATCCCCATGAGGGAGCTCCACGCCCTCTCTGGGAGATCTGTTCCAATGGTTTGCATTTTTGTCTTTGCTGCCGTGGTAATCTCGTGTTACAAGGACAGTGGGACACGTTGTTCAGGGGTGAGACTGAGCAAAAAAAACCAAAACCTCCCCATTGGGAGCCAAATCCAGAGAATGCTGAAGTTAGAAAAGGAAAAGAAAATGCCAATATCAAGTATTTCCCATCACAATTGTGCCAACAAGTGTAGTAACGTCATACTCCATGAGCAGCCTTAGCAGAGAAGCTGCTAATTGTTATCTGCTGATAATGCACCAAATAAAACTTGCAAACCTCAGTGGCAAACAGATTTCCCACTGTCCCACAGATGCAGCAACACCTCAGTGCTTTGTTCCTTAAAGCACAGCTTTGTGCACAAAGGCACTTCAGAGATTCATCAGGAAAATTTTGTCAAAATCAGTATTTTCTTAGGTATATACTACAACACTCTTCAGCTTAGGTCACAGAGACATTGTTAATGTTGGTCCAATTCTGCTTTTTTCACCTTTAATTAAAACTCATTCACCTTAATTAAAATGTCTACACCTGTAATTACACTTGATTACAGTGTTAAGACTAAAGAGCAGGATACACAAGAGCCAAACCAGCTATATTAAAAAGTCTGGTATATTATTGCTATTATATCCACAGACTCTGCCTGTAATTTTCTGCAGAATCGGATTTTTTTGTTTTCTTTTTGAGTACATTTAATACTATTTAAAAACTGTAAAATACAATAACCATCATGATAACACCAGTGTATTAAGGAAAACACCCTAGAAACAATAAAAGTTTCCCTTTTTTGGTAAAGATTCCTACAAATCCTAATTTAAACTTAAAATTCTTATCCCTGAAAGGGAAAACTCTGCCATTAGAAACAATTTGTTAAAATCTGCACCTGCTGAAGCCCTGATCTTAGAAAAAAAAACTCAGCACAAGTTCTCATGAACCTCTTCACTGTCTTTCCATATTAGTAATAGTTGTCAATACAATAAATTGTAAAAAAAAATCCAGAATAACCAGGAATTAAAGGGAAAAAAACAGGTATAAGGGCTTGTTGAAGGGTTTCATGCAGGTGGGGCTTATCAAAGCTCAGGTGCAGGTAAACTGAAGTCAGTATTATTTTCCAGGTAAACTGAAGTCAGAATTACCTCTTAGTCTTGGAATATCCTCCCACAGAATCTGTGTGGAAGGTGAGGTAGGAATGATCTGCTGTTCCCAGCTGTAGGTGCTCCTTCAAGTGTCATTGCAAAATTCCTCCATGCATTCCCCTACAAAGCAGCATTCTTCCCATTCACACATGGCAGCATCAATCCAGGGCTCTCACATTTGCTTCCTAGGGCCATTGCCTGAAAGTTTTAGTTACATTACATTTCTGTGAGTTTCTCTTATAAAAATAGAAGTGAAGAGTACAATCTCCTCAATGACATGAACATTTTTTGATTTTTTTGTTTTTTTTTTTTTTATTACTGGATACCTTATTTTAAGTATCTAAGGCCATATTTTGCAAACACTTACACCTTGCCAGAAGCCACAGTTGTAACATTTTCATTACAACCACATGGTAAGAGTCCTATGATCACCATCTCAAACATCTGCTGAGGGTGCACAACCACATCTGCTTCACCTTTCTTATAATTTAACTCCATGGCAGGGCTGTAAAACCTCTTTCCACACAGAAATCCAAAGCAACCATCACCAGGAGTGCAATTCCAGTCACTGACACCAGAGTGGGATCCCACTGAACAGGGCTGGTTCCATTTTCTTGTTCTTCTCAGGATGCAGCTCTGGAATTGGCACAGCTGCTAAATTGATGAGAAAATTGATGGAAAGGGGAAAAAAAAAAAGGGAGTTGCAGGTGAAAGAGCTGGTTCTTGGGGGGATGATAGGGAGAGAAATCAGTTTTCTGCTCAACTGGATGTGTGTTAATATAAAGGAAGCCACAGGAATGTAAGCCAATGAGAAATAGTTCCACTGGTTTTTTGTAACTCTGGACAGATACAACAACAGCAAACTTCATTAAAGGATTCTTCTGGCCCGTTCTCCGTGGTTTTCCACCTCCCTGCTCTTCCCTGTGTAACCAAAGATGTGCCCGATCAGCTGCTGTGAGAGCCACTCCCTGCCTTGCTTTCTGCCAGCACTCTGGATTGGATTTTAGGGTTCCAGGAGGCTGTGAGCAGATCAGCTGAGGGATCTCAGGCAGACTTGGGGAGCAGGATGGCAACAGCAGCTGGGAGGAGCTGCTGCACTTTCTCATGCAGATCTGGAAGACAAACTCTGCCCAGTAGCCTCAAGCATCGGTGTAAAAGCCTGGCTGTGTCTTCCCTGATGCTCGTGCTGATCCCACTGATTAAAAAACGTGGGTGCTGACATAATTCCAGGCTGAAAAAAGCGAGTGGGAAAGTGGGAAAATGTGCAGGAATCGCTGTGCCAGCTGCATGGTGTCAGACAGGCACCATCCACACCACTGGCTTTGTACTCTTTGCACTTCCAGCTACTAAAATTGCCCCTCTGGAAGTGTCCCCCTAGCAGGAAGGGAAATACTGGAAAGCTTCCCAGAGAAATGATGGTCTGGTATTCCAAGTGGGACTCTCCTCACGTTGTGACAGCTCAATCCAAACTTCTACAACCCAACTTTTCCCTGAAACAGGAACTCCTGGCATCCCTAAAGACAGAGGGAAAGGCAGGAAGAGTAGTGTTTATGCTGGACATTAAATAATCCGTGGTCAAGGAACTTTATTAAAGTTATTCCAGCCACGGATTTAATACCACTGGAACAAAATATCTCAAGTTATAATTATTCTAATTGACCAACGCCAGTATCCACAATATCCCAAGGACCAAAGGCAAAAACCACCAGAGGGAAAACTGTGGGAGAGACTTTGAAATCCTCCTGTCCATAATGGCACAGCCTCCCCGTGTCTGTACATCCCACCAGAGCACCCACATCCCACTTCCTTCTCCCTACATCCCACCTGAACCTCTCACATCCCCTTCCCATTTTTTATGTTCTATTTGAACCTCCCATATTGCCCTTTCCTGGTCTCTGCATCCCACCTGAACCTCTCACATCCCCTTCCCATTTTTATATTTTATTTGAACCTCCCACATTGCCCTTTCCTTGTCTCCCATCCCACCTGAACCTCTCACATCCCCTTCCTGGTTTTTATATTTTATTTGAACCTCCCACATTGCTCTTTCCTTGTCTCCCATCCCACCTGAACACCCACAACTCTCCCCCCTTCCCTCTTCACCCCACCCACCCTCTAATCCCTCTGTTTGTACTTCTGTTAGTTTAGGCTCACCCCCACTCTTTCAATATCTTTCACCCCAAACACAGGCACCTTTAAAGGCAGTGGAGAGCTGGAAGGATCCTGGAAGGATTTGCAGCCAAGCACAGACCACACACATTGATTTGCTGCTTCCAGACTGATAAGTGTCCTGTGCAACCAGAAATTGTGATTTCTTTCAGGCATTAATTGATAACAGCAAGTTCTTGCTCTACTTGAATTACTCCTTAAACCACTCTTCATTTTGATGAAATGCTTACAACTTAATTTCTAGACACCTTTCCAAGTAGGCAGACACAGAACCAGTGCCTGTACTGTGAGAAGACAAAGTAAATTAAGAAGGAAATGTGTGATTTGTATAATTAGAATGACAGCTATCCCCTTTACTACCTACAAATGCTCTCAGGGGTGAGTGCATGACTTTAGAACAGCAGCAGAAAACAGAGCACTCTTTTCCAGGCTCTTTCTGCTGGGAACACCTCATATCTCTATTCAACCCACTTTAACTTAAATAACCACACAAGTATATCATGCCTGGAGGAAAACTTAGTGCATGTTGGGATTTGCATGTATTTCATGGGAAAAAAAAGTAGTGAAAAAGGGAGGAGAGTGAATGAGAAATAGGTGCATTTGCCTTCAGGACAGAGTTTCCAATTTTTCTCTTTGGTTACGCAATATAAGATTTCTTTTTCTTTTTCTTTTTTTCTTTTTTTTTTTTTTTGGTCTTTAAAAATGGTGCTTGGTCACTGATTCCAGTCTCTTCAGCAAAAATCTGTTTGCATCAGCATGGACTTCACAGGAGGGCAATAAAGCAGCTACTTTTCACTTTTAAAGACACACACAGCCCCAAAGGGAACCCATTCCTGCCCGAACACCCCCAGCCTATGCATCCATATTTGCAGTTCAGCAATCCTGAATTTTACTCCCTAACAATCCTGAATTTTACTCCCTAACTTGTGCAAGATGGCACAAGTGCCATCTCTGTGTTGGTCAGACAAAGGTATTTATTTCTTTTAAAGCTCTGATGAGGGTCAGGGCATTGGTGTGGAGAGAAGGGAAAAGGAGCGTGAGCATGCAGTTTATTTAATTTTTTAATCTACCAGCCAGTGTAACAGACTGAGAGCCATTCTTTTGTATCTCCCTTGGCAGAGCAACAATCTAGGGTTAGTGCTTCCCCACCCTTGCCTGTAATGAGCTGATCTGATTTTTTTAGATGTTTTTTTTTTGTTGTAAAGCCCCCCTTTCCTCCAGTGTCCCCCCCTTGAGAACTCTCCTGTGCCTGACTGGCATGCAGGCAGCACAGAGGTTTATTCTGTGCATGAGAAAGGACAATCACCCTTGAGAAAACTCTGCTGACAACCTCCCTTCCACAATTCCCAAAGCCATGAAACATGGGCCTTCTTCCTCCTCTTATCACTGGGCATCTCCCTGCTTGCTTTCTGCATGTTGCTGCACATAACAACACACTGAGTGTGTGAGTCCAAAATTTTGGGGTTAATTTATGGCAAATTCACACACTGAGCATCAACACTTTTCCCTGTACAGGTAACAGAACACAGATTCTGTGCAATAAACACTAATTAGTGAACAGCCCTGCAGCCTGCCATCAGTTCAGCACAGCAGGCTCAGCTTGTCTTCTCTCACATATTTTTTAGCTGTGCTTCCAGTGTGTCTCATTGTCCCTCAGGCCCCTCTTTCCCCCCAGTTTTGAATCCCTTTCTTGATGCTGAGAATGTTGGGGCTGTTCAGCCTGGGGAGGAGAAGGTTGTGTGGAGACCTCAGAGCAGCTTCCAGTGCCTGAAGGGGCTGCAGGGAAGCCAGAGAGGGACAATTCATCAGGAACTGGAGTGACAGGAGAAGGGGGAATGGGTACAAACTGAAAGAGAGTAGGTTTAGTTTAGATATTAGGAAGGAATTCTTCCCTGTGAGGGTGGGGAAGCCCTGGCACAGAGAAGCTGTGGCTGCCCCTGGATCCCTGGAAGTGTCCAAGGCCAGGTTGGATGAATCTTTGAGCAACCTGGCATAGTGGAAGGTGTCCCTGCCCATGGCAGGGGGTGGGACTGGATGATTTTGAAGGTCCCTCTCAGCCCAAACCATTCCATGATAACCAGGAACAGGACAAGAGGCCTCAGGCTGTGCCAGGGGAGGCTCAGGTCGGACATCAGAAAGAATTCCTTCACAGAAAGGGTGGTCAGGAATTGGAAGAGCTGCCCAGGGAGGTTTGGAGTCTCCATCCCTGGAGGTGTCCAAGGAAGGACTGGAGCTGGCACTCGGAGCTCTGGGCTGGGGACAAGGTGGGGATCAGTCAAAAGTTGGACTTGATGATCTTGGAGGTCTTTTCCAGCCTAAATGATTCTGTGATTCTGTCTTAGGATTCCAGCAGATTTGCCCACTTTCTCTTTGGTGGTGAGGAAGGACAGGAATGGAGAAGTAAAAAATGTTGAGAATAAAAGCCCTGGCTGTGTGGTGCTGGAAGGGAGCTGGACTCCAGCCTTGGCCACAGTTTGGACTTGATGATCTCAGAGGTCTTTCCCAGCCTAAAAGGATTCTGTGATTTTACATTCACTGGACATGAAAGACACAAGTCCTGGAGACTGCAAGGTTCCCCTGAGCTCTGTGCAGGGCTGTGCTGGGAGAGGCACTGACATGAGCAGGTGGCTCCAGGGGAAGGCTGGCAGAGCTGGCTGCTCTCATTAACAACACCCTGCACGTCAATCCCCACGCCACAGCTCTGGCAAACGAGACACAGCTTGTGCTGCCTCCTTCCTTCAGCCTCCATCACCCATCACGGCACACCTAAGGCTCAGGTGGGCAGCAGACAGGTGGGAATCTGCAGAAAATGAGCATCACTTGTTTCTCCTAATTTCAACTCCTCATTCTGTCATTACTACTTTTTTTTTTCTTTTTCTGAGATACCTTAAAAACCTTCTAGAATTGAAACCTGCAAGTAAACAGAAAAACACAGGAAAGCACTCAAGTGACAGCAAAGATGTTAGGACTGAAAAATTCAACTTTAAATGAAACAAACCTCCAAACCCAGTAGTTTTTCTTGCTTTTCATATCAGCTGCTCTACAGACGTTGCACCCAATAATCAGCTTTTCAAAAGTGTCAGCAGCTAACCAGGCACTGTACCTGGCCAACACAGCTCCTGGGTAAAGCAGGAATACAAGGGCATTTCACCCCAAATGTTGATGGAATTCTTACTCTGGGGTGACACTGAAATCTCCAGGACACTTTCTGCTCAGATATTGGGAATTTAGAAAGCTTGGACTCTTTGGATGAGTGATCCAGTGTTTCAGCCATCACCAGCTGCACAGGAGAGCTGGAAAGGGACTTTTTATAAAGGTATGTGGTGACAGGACAAGGGGGAAGGCTCTAAACTGAAAGAAAGTAGGGTTAGGTTTGGCATTAAGAAGAAATTCTTGTCTGTGAGGGGCACAGGGTGCCCAGAGCAGCTGTGGCTGCCCCTGGATCCCTGGCAGTGCCCAAGGCCAGGTTGGACACTGGGGCTTGGAGCAGCCTGGGACAGTGGAAGGTGTCCCTGCCACGGCAGGGGGTGGGACTGGATGATTTTGAAGGTCCTTTCCAAACAGAGCCATTCTGAGATTCAAGATTCTACTGCAGAATCCTGTCTGAAGTGAGATGGCAGCAGTACAGATGCAGAACAGCCCTGCAGCACCCAGGAGAGAAAATAAATCCAGAAAAGCTTTCTCAAAGCATCTTAGGGCAAGAAACATCCTTTCCAACCATGGCTGCACTGATTTTTTAACAGCTTCCTGCCATGAACAGTGCAAGATCAATACACAAGACAATCAAGTCAAATTGATGAAAAACATGATAGAATTTTTTTTTTTTTCCTTTATCCTGCTGCCACCATGGCTTTGCTGTAGGGCAAAAGCCCCTATTTGGAAAGAAACCTTGGTAATTTCAGACATTCAAGTCATCTGGCTGCATATCTGCCCTTTTCAAGCAGAGCTTTGCTGTGCATCGTGGTGTGGATGAGCAGATCCTCCTCCAGTGTTCATCTCCTTTTACAGATGAGCCCAACCATGACAGAGCCAAGAATACAAGGGTTAAAGAATTTCCAACAGGTACACCCAAATCAATAATAAATGTCAGAAGGAATCAGGAGTGACATTATTATTAGTGTAAACAGCACCAAGGAAATCTCATCGTTGGCCAAGAATTCACAAAGATATTTACCCCTGTGCTCAGAGGCAAAGATATCCCCCGTTTGCATGGGGTATCTATAATTTGCATATGACTGTCACTTGGATGTGTGGTATTTATTCCATTCCTGGTTTTCCAGATGAGAAATTGAGACATCTTTGTGTATGCAGAACAAATCACTGACAACCTGGCAGGGAATTCAGTTCTTGAAATAAATCCAGCTGTTACCTGGATGTTAACTTCAGGCAATCTCTGGAACAATAGAGGAGTACAGAAATGTGGCTGGTTAGACTGGCAGGAGACTGGCTGGTGGGTTTCTGCAAAAATACTCACTTTTAGTGCCACAGTTAAAAACAAATAATTTTAGAAAGCACAGTAACATCTGATAACAGTCAATTCTCCTGAGAGAACTCAGCACAGAAACTATGGCAGATTCAATCTCTTTTGCTTTCTCTTATTACCAATAACAAGCTACAGCATAAATATTTTAGAATGCTACCCCATGTTTCTATAATTTGGGATGTACAAAGTTCCACAGAATGAGAGTTAATCTTATTGGATCTGGGGCAAATCTAAGAGATTTGAAGGAAAAAATATTTGATATCTTAATTAAGGAACAGTAAAGAATAACACTGGCAGAGAAAGGGTTCTGTACCTTGATGCTCCTTTACTTCAGAGCCCAGTGTGCCACAGACAGCATTAAATTAAATAATAGTCTTAGCAATAAACAATGACAATACACAGAACACCACACAACATCACTCCTTTGGCTCAAAGTAATTCCAGTTTGTGACTGAACAGCTGTTTTGCAAAACAATAAAGCCTTCACATCCTACAGCTGAAAAGGCAGGGAACAAGTTGGCAGAGGAAATTTAGATTGCACATCCCTTGTGGAGTGGTTTTATTTCTTGTGCAGTTTGAAAACAGCATCAGTACAACTTTGGCATTCACCTGGAAAAGGCTTAGTTGGGAGAGCAGTCACTGCTTGCCCAAGGGAAGCTCTGTCTGAAAAGGCAGCAATTTCCAACATCTCCAAACAAAACCATTTGAAACAAAAAGCAAACAGAATAATTTGTCCTGGATTTTTTTTTCCCCATGGTGCAGCACACCCAAGATGCAGTTGTTTTCTCATAGGGATGTTAATAACAGGAGTAATAATAAAATCATGCTGGGAGATGATGAGGCACCACAGCAAGGGTTGTGGAGAAACTCACAATCCTGTCTCAAAGGAGTGCTCTGGGAAGATATTTAGAGAGCTTTCTACTGCCTGGCCTAACCAAAGCCTTTCCAGTGGTTATATTTTCCTCTCCTGAACATTATTTAAGGTAATTTTTACAGTAAGAACAATCAGCCACTGGAACAACCTTCCCAGAGTTGTGTCACTGGAGGTTTAAAAGATGCAATTAGACAGGTTAATGATGATTTTATGATTCTATCACCTCACCTATGCTCCCTTTCCCCAAAAAAAAGGCTGGACCAGATCAATCATCTTTTGAGGTGACTTCCAGCCTGGGCTGTTCTATGATTTTGGGGATTCTGAGAGATTGAAGAGGGACATTTCTATGTGAAAACCAGCATGCAAGCACTTCTCTGGGATCATTCCTTCTAAAATCACCTGGAATCAACCACTGCCAGAAAGGCAGGATCCTATTGCCTGGATGAGGTTACTGAGGCCAGGTAGCATGGGAGGGATGCCAAACCCCATAAGAGTACAGAAAACCAGAGGATTATATTAGGATAAGAGCTTTTGTGAAGCCAGAGAGGTCTCTAAAGGTTGATTTCCTCTGAGTGCTACTCTTATCAAACAGGAAATGCTGTGTTCAAATGATGCAGGTTGATTCAGTGCAGCACAAATGCCACTGTCAGTAGTATCAACATGGAGAAGATGGACTCTGCTAAGGTAAAAACCTCTTCCTCCCCAATTAAAAGCCTAATCACCATTTACACGTGTCTCAACAAAACTCTGACTGTGTAAAAATTCTGTATTTACCACAACAACTCGATCTAGGAGCTCTCCATTTCACAGAATCGCAGAATTTGCTTTCCTTCCCTTTTTTCCCCCCTTTTTCCACCCTGACAAAAGATAATGTGCCTTTACCAATTAAGCACCAAACACAAGGAAAAAAAAAGTTTCAAGTACATAAACAATATATTTCATAAATAAAACCTGGCTTCCTCTTGCCCATTGGTTTGGTGTGAAACAGAAGCATTTGTGGGCAGGACAGCTGAGGAGAAACTGAACTAGCTCAAGCAAGTGGTAAAATAATCCAGGAACTGTACTCAGGATAGTGGGAGGCTTTAAAAAAATTACAGGATCTCACAGTATTTGTGTGAAAAGTACCTAGGGAAGACAGGGGTGAGCAGGGAATGAAAAATTCTCTTTCCCACACAGCTAAAAAGTACTTTTCTTTCTGACATGCATCCTTGTCCCATCAAATACTGGTCCCTCCCATGCAGGTGTTTTATAGACCTGTTGACATTTAATTAAAAGTAGTTCTACTCCTCTGACACACAAATTCTGCCACCAGAAACCCCTTTGCTATCCCTGTCCTGCAGCTTTACACAAAGCTTGCTATACCAAGCTGCAGCAGTCTGAATTGCTGCTAGCATAGTCCAGGGTAAGGAAGCAAAAAGGACTTTTGCATAATATCCACAGATGTTTTATTCAGCTGCATGGTGAGATGATCAGGTCCCAGACACACAGACACACATGGAGGGTCCAGCTTTCTCTCTGCAGGGGCCTGGGGGCTGACCCTGGTCTCGGGGCAGTACAAAGATAAGGGTCAGTCAGGGAATAGGGAAGGAGTGGCTCAGGAACATAGGAACAAGGGAAGGAGCCAATGGGGTCTAACAGCTTTTTGAGGGAAGCTTCTTGTGTCTCCCTAGACCAGGGGATGCCCCCCCAGCGTCTCCACACCAAGCCTCTGGGCACAGCCATGGCACCAAGAAAACCACTGGAGGTTAATTTTAATATCCAGACATTTATACTTTGGGAGAATTTGTTGTAGAGCTTTTTGAGCAACCTTTAGGGGTCAAGTAGTCCATGTTAATAGAGACTTTCAAAGCTGAAGTCGTTCCTACTCATATTTCTGCTAAAACATAGAACTTTTTCATAAATACAATAAGCACAGACAGGATTTTTACAACCACCAATCCATCCTCACTGTCAGACACAGCAGCTGCTTTATCCTCAGGGAAAAAAAAACCCTTCAGCACAGTTCTGTGGCTCAGTCTGCTGGTCCAAAAGACCTTGTTCTTCAGCCACAGCAGGGTTTGCCCTTCAGGATTTCAAGCAACAACATTTTTTTAATATATATATATATATATATATATGCATATTATATATATATATATTTAGTTGATTCCTTTTTGCTACCAGCTCATTTTCCCTGTGGGAATAACATTATCTTCTTGACATGCAAAAGTCCAGACTGCACATCCATGGATGGAGAATGAAATGAAGGGGTTCTGTCAGCACAGATGTGTTTGACCCAACCCTCGATTTGCATCCCCAGCAGCCATGCAAACCTCGGCCATTATACACTGGGGCACACTGACTCCATGTGGCAGGACACAGAATATGCTTCAGACATTCATTTTTCTTGCACTTCACACAGCCTTATGTGTGGCTGTGAACTTTGGAAATAAATTTTGGGAACAGAAGGAACAGAATCCATATGTTTTTTCCGTGAGAAGCGGCGACACGGGGATGAAAGAATTAATGAATCGTGTTGGTAACAGTGTTTTTCACACAAATACTCACCAGGAACACACAGTAAAATACAAAGGCCATATATACATATATATATATATACACACACACATACATATATATATGTATATATATATAAAAAGAATGCTTTCTCAAATGTTTATTACAGGATGAAATAAGTCTAATTGAAAAAAATTCACATCCTGAACTTCATCAAAGGGGACTGATTGCTCTTCAGACCTATTAGCTAAAAGCAAGATTAAAAGAGCAGGTTTGAAAAATTACATAAAACTGTATCACATTCTTCTTTCAGTTTGTAATTGGTTTGATTGAAACTTGACTAGAAGACCATAAAAGTTTGTTTCCACATTAGACCAGCTCTGTGGCTCAAGTACCACTAACACTGTCTGATGGGTACAGGGTTTTTCCCATTACTAAAATGGAAATAATTGGTAATATTTTCTTCCACACCACACTCATGCCCACCCCAAAACCCCAAATTCCACCTAATTTACCGATGTTGTTAAATACAAGACCTAAAGAAGATAAGAAACAAAGACAATTCCTGTTTTGCCCCTTTCTGTCTTCACTTTCAGTCTCTACCAGCTGACCACAAGGACATTCCACCCACTGTGAACAAGGTCTTCAGACGCCATTTCCAGACTTGGAAAGAAGTGACATGGTATGGCTGAAAGGGTTTTCGTACATCACAAGTGCCACAAAATTTAGGATTTCCCTGCTTTGGTTAAGGTGTGTGATGATGCACCTGTCAAATCTCAATCTTAGTGCACAACTGCAAGGGGGTGCTGAATTTGTGAGATTTTTTTTTGTTTTTTCCCTTTCTGTTATTTTTTAAAACAGTGCAAGGTCTAGAGACAGCATGAGAATCTCCGACCAGGGTGCTGCAGGGCGATCTGCCAATTTCAGCTTCAATTTCATCGTATAAACATTTTCCCATCTCCGTTTGGTATCCAGCAAACAATCCTAGTAGAAATTTTCCAAAGGTCTGTGTGTTTTTCTGTGTCTCTGAGTACTGTCCACGCCAGCACTTCCCCAAGTATAAATTAGTAGCTGTACATCTGCTGCTGCTGCTGCTCTGTCTGAACGGGCTGCTGGCCCGGCTGCTGCGGCGTGGCCGGCGCCGGGGGCTGCAGCACATCAGTCTGAGGCACTGACCTCCAGCTCAGGGGGTGCTGTTCTGTGACCTGGTTCCCCAGGGGAGCAATGGAGTTCACCAGGGTGGTCAGGTTTATGAAATGGGCCACGGACTGGGGGTTGGGCGCCTCGGGCTGCGGCAGGAACTGAATGTCACTCTGGCGGTTGTGCAGCACGGCCGAGCCGCTGACCGTGTCAAAGGTGACGGTCAGGATGGAGTTGTCCAGCTGCAGCTGGCGCTCCGGGGTGCCCAGGTGGCCCATGGCCACGGGCTGCAGGTTGGTGAACTGGGTGCCAGCTGCCGTGGTGATGGGGGTGACGGTGATGTTGGTGAGTCCCACGGAGCTGGAGGGGGCTGTGACGTTCGGGTCGCTGAGGGTCACCACCACCTGAGGAGAAACAAAAAGGTGACCTCAGCCTTGTAGCTTCTGAGTGACCACCAAATACCAGGGAAGTGCTGGTGGGCTCACATGGTGCCAGCAAGAGAAGTCACACACAGATGAAAAAGTAGGAAACTTGGAATGTACCAACTTCCATGTGTAGGAGTAAGATGGTGATGGGAGAGAGGGATATGCAACATTCAGAACTAACAGACAAATTAACTTTCACTCTTTTAATCCCAGCTTCAGCCAGTGACATCTAGCAAACAAGCTAATGCTAACACCAGCAGATATGAAAACAAACATGAGGAGCTTATTGGTCCAACTCCTTGGGTTTTTAAACCCATCTTTGTGTTACCACAATTTATCCAATCAGCTCCAAATCTTCCAACCACTCTTTTGTGATGTTTTTTTAACCAAAAGAAGGGTTATCCCTCTAAGCAATGCCACCCATCACCCTCCTCCTGCAGCTCACCTGTTGGATGCTCTGTACAGCTGAATTAGTCTCATCTCCAACATTCCCTGTGAATTCACCTTCCTTCTCTGTGTATTCACTGAAGGCAGGGTCCTCAGGCACTTGAGCTTCCTCCTCCTCACCTGACTTTTGTTTTTGTTTCTGGCCATGTTTAGGAGCTTTTATGTGCTGCTTCCCTTCTGGTAGTTCACCCTGTTCCAAGGCTAATTCCGGCTGGAGCAACACATTTCCAAACAAAACATCAAGTCCTTTTGCTTAGTGAAGTTCCAAGTAAGAGACAATCACCTGAAGCTGGTTTACTGTCAGTTCTCAAGCAAAGAAACAAACTTTAGCAAAATCCTGACTCCAGGGATTAAGACCTCACCCTGTAATTACTTTCTGCCTGTTGTACAACCAAGCAGATCAGCAGCTTGTGGCTGCTTGGACATGTTCCACTGGGGCTGAGTCTCTAAAAAAGCACATTCCTCACCCATCAGCCCACGCCCAGCTGTGTTCTGTACCCAAAAAGTGCTGTCCCACCTCACCCTGCAGCAGGCCTGGAACTCACCTGAACAATCCCAATTGAAGAGGCATCAATGGTGGTTGTCTCTGGCAGTGGCTCTAAATCATCAATCCTCACTGAAAGAATCTGAACACAAAGAGGTGTCAGCTGCAGAACTGCAGCACTGCAAACCACAGTCAAACAGCACAGCATTTCCCTAATAAACCCCATCACCAAGCAAAAGTGATGTAATCTAACACTTTACACGTAGTATTTAATACAGGGAGATTAACTGTGGCTTTTAAAAGTAACCTTTTTGGCATATCACCTTTTCCCTCTTACTGAAATCCAGCAAAATTTAAACACAGTAAAAGAACATGCCCATTTTCATATTCTAGACAGAACACAACCCTCTGGGATGTGATGAATTCTACAGAAAACAACGTGTTTGGAAGAAAAGAAGTATTATGTTAGCATTTCAATTTATAAACCTATCATCTGTGTCCTACTTCATTATTTTCAGATGAATCTACACATCTCAGCTCATCAAAGAAGAGAGACAAATTGCCCTCTGGATTTCAGATATGTAGCTGCATTTTAAATCCCCAAATCAATAAACAAAGCATTTTGTTGACTTCCTTCACAGTCATCATAATAAAACAGCAAAGCAATGCTAATGAAAAATTGGTACTTAAAAAATTTTGTAAAAGCCTCAAAGGGAATAGACAAGCCTTAGTCAAACCTAAATAGGAAATGCTGAGGAGAAACACAATATTTAGAACACAGAAAAAACCCTGCTGGGGTCAGAAAAAACATCCCTCTAATCCAGATTCTCTCCAGTCAGCATTTATCTTTAATACTGAGAATAATTTTGCATCATCAGCAGATGCTGCCATCACCTCTCTATTCACCACTTCTTTCAGATCACTTCTGAATACAGAGAACACAATGGGGAACAAAGAATCCATTATACTCACTAATGGATGGAGACAAAACATGAAAAAACATATCTTTAAGCCGGGGTAGAAAAAGAAAAGAGATTTAAAGAATCAGAAGAACTTCACTTTTAGGGACTGAGAATCAGGTAGTGAAATGGCTGATTCAGTTAAGTCCATGTTTGACAGATACTACTTAAAACTGGGCCCAAAAGAACAGAAAAAAAAGAGAGAGAGGGAAAGACAGTCATTTCCTTTCAAGTCACCAAAGGCCATAAACATTCTTTAAAAAAAAATTTTAAAATTCCACAATCCACCACTCAAACTCACTCACCTCTGGGTGTTTACGCCTCATGTGTCGACTCATGGATGCCCTGGTAGAAACCTTGGTGCCACACAGCTGACAGCTCTGGGCTTCCACCTTGTCATGGGTGAGCTGGATGTGCTTCTGCAGCATGTAATCAGTGACATACTTCTTATCACACACTGAACACGTCCACTGTTTTCCTACTGGTTGCAGAGGCAAGGAAGGAAACCCAATGGATGAGCATCAGATTGTCAACGCCTCAACAAGAGCAATAATTTATGTTTGGTAACAGGATGTGCAAGTTAGTTCCAAAACTGGCCAGTCTAAATCAAAATTAAGGAGCAAAATTAAGGTATTTTCGCTGGATATTGTTTTTCAGAGGGTTTACCTGTATGAATCAACTTGTGAGTCTCCATTGTATTTCTCTCGCTGAACGTCTTGCCACAGAGCTCACACATGAAATCTTTGATTCCTGCATGAAAAGCACATTTGGCACCTGTGAAAGCAGCCTAAAGGTATCTGGGACAATTCTGAGTTTTGTATTAGTAACATCAAAAAAAGGCAGAAGCCCAGCTTCACCAGCTATTTTTAGCTAAACCAGTTCACTATATCCAGCAGAAAGTTAAATCCCAGAGAAACTGATGTGGGAAGTAAAATTTTGTTTTGGGAAATCACAATCTGAAACTAACTTAAAACAAACCCAATACGGTAGAGCTACCCTAGAGTAGGGTAAGAACCTTAAAAAAAAGCAAAACTTGAAACCAACTAAACTGCATTTATTTGTAGAACACACGGTCCTGGTTGAGGACAGGACAAAATCTCACTTTTCAAAGAGCATGAACATGGATATTTTATTAGTTTTTGTCATACTGTCTGACTGCTCTAGGTAAAAGTTCTCCTGGGAAAGATTTAAGTGAGTCAGTGCAACTTTTGTCCATCTTTGGAGTCCTCACCAGTGTGTCTCTTGTAATGCTTCAGCATGTTGACTTTCTGTGCAAATTTTCGGTGACATTCGTTGCACTCATATTCCTTGATCCCTTTGTGCAGCTTCATGTGGTGACGAAGGGCGTGTTTTGTCTTCATTCCTGTGAGACAGAAGGCACAGGACACTTAGTCCATCACTCCCACCTTCAGGGGAGAAATCAGGCTCATGTTGTTAACTAACAGTTCTGTTTTATATTTGCTGCGAGTCCACAGTTCCATATTTTTAATTGTTTATGTAGCAATGCACTACATCATTACTATTTTACATCCAGAAAAAAAGCTCTGGAAAACATCTGAGTAATCACTGATAGAGAAACAGTAGGGACAAGCAAAGATAAAACATCCTTAGAGGCGTCAGACTTACTACTGTCTTTCACTAAAATACCAGCTCAGACTTGTTCAAGATATAACACGAGAAAGTAAAGAAGTCAAAGTGACTTCGACTCTTAAGGCTCTTACAGAGAGAAATTACTCTCTTTTTTAAGCCTGTAAACAGCCCAGAATGAAAAGATCAACTTGCATTAACTTTTGTGCTGCATATCAGGCATTCCTCAACCTGACAGAAACAAATGCTACTAAAATCAGTGTTGTGTTATAGCCCATGAAACCAAACTGTACAAAATTAGGGCAGCTCATGTAACAACAGTGCTCCTGATTAATACATTTTCTACCTCTCAGAAATGCAGGATTTACAGCACTGCCACTATTCTCAGCATGGAAGTTGTTTTAATTCAGATATTCACCTGCTACTCAGTATCACAATGAATGGAAAACAAGGCATCAGACATACCTTTGCCACATTCTGCACACAAGTATTCTCGGATATTATCATGGACTCGCATATGTTCTTTTAACATGTCTTTTCTAGCAAATGATTTGCCACATTGCTCACAAGCATGACTTTTTACACCTTGAAAATAAATTTAAAAGACAACGTAAACAAAAAAAAAATGTTAATGAGTAATGTGCATCTCCTAAAAATTGATTAAAGTGGTGAATTAGAGGGCAACAGACGACCTATGCTGACAAGCACACCTTTCATGGGTATTATAGCCCAAATTAAATTAAAAGACTTTGAAGAGAGAAAAAAGCTGGCTTTTTGTGTGAGAAAAAAAAGATAAAGCCTGAGGTAGGAGAAGACTGAATAGCATGAAATAGTAATGAGCTGTTAAAAATGATTTTGCAATAGCAGGTTTCAGCCTGTGTAATGGCAAGAAGGTGGCATGGATAAGAATTTGAGGAAGAACAAAATACAGAATTAGGTGAATCCTGCAAACATATATTAACTAGGAATTTGGATTGTGTGTCCGGATCAAATCTCTTCATTAATATTACCTGCTTTGGAAAACTGGCTTACTCTAGAAGAACAAATACTATATTTGTCTTATTGTAACATAGAGTGAAAATCCTCTAGCAAAAAAAAAAAAAAAAGAAAAAAAAAAGAAAAAGGCAGGTACTGGTAACAGAAATTTCTCTTTAGTATTGATAATTATAAAGAAACAACATTAAGAAACAACATTTTTACCTGTATGTATAAGCTTATGTCTTTCCAGATTTCCTATACTGTTAAAAATCCTCCCACAGATTTCACATGGATGGATGTATCTGAAATCAAAGAGAACAAAAACTGTGATTCTTCTCTTGAGGCAGAGGTGATTCTCAGGCATCTTTGTCACTAAGTGTATTTCATCTGCTAATACTAGTTACTCCAAAAGTTCCTTGAAGCACAAGTTTTTCTAAATGAGTCTTAAGAAACCCCCAAGCTGACTGCAAGCTTGGAGCAGTCTGGCATTGCTATACACTCCATTTTTTTTCAAAACCATTTATTAAAATCATTGATTTACACTTTGCAAAGCCCAAACTGGGGGGCTGCTGACTCATCAATCCGTGTGAAGCCAATCACCAGCAACACACATTTCAAGCTCGCAATAAACATTTTAACCCCCCATTTCACAGTTATTTTAGCACAGCCAAATTCTTTTAAGAGCACCCCAGGTGGCAGAACCATTAGAACTCCAAGCAGCCAGCTCTTCTCAGTGGAACAAGCCTTACTTCTGCACATTGGGGTCGGGCAGGTTCTCCCTGTGGATGACCATGTGCGCGTGGTACGTGGCCTTCAAGGCGAAGTGCCGGTTGCAGATGCTGCAGCCGTAACCCTTCTCCTTGTGCACGTCCATGATGTGCTTCAGGTACTCCTTCCCTCTGCCAAAGGTCAGCTGGGGAATGAACCAACAGTGAATGGAAGGGGGAAAAAAGCCCTCGGGCAGGGCAATAAGTGGGTAACATCGAGCAGACATAAATATCCCGTGTAGCACTAAAATCCTGTGTGCCACTGGATGAAAAACCTGATTGTGACAGCTGGGTTTAGGCCTGAAACTCTTTGGACATTGCAAGCACGTTGCTACAGGACATCAATTCACTCTTTTCTCTAGATGGAGATGCTGTCTCCACTTCTGCACAAGAGGACCTTGAGTTGTTTGTGCACTGAGGTTTAACCTCCAGCAGCTCACCTCGAGTACTGTGAGCAGTTTTGGTCACCACAGTATAGGGATGATATCACCCTCTGGAGAACGTCCAGAGGGCTACAGAGATGGTGAAGGGTCTGCAGGGGAAGCCTTGTGAGAGCCACTGAGGGCACTTGGTCTGTTCAGCCTGGAGGAGACTGAGAGGAGACCTCACTGCAGTTACAGCTTCCTGTGAGGGGAACAGGAGGGGCAGGCACTGATCTCTGCTCTGTGGTGACAGTGACAGAACCCAAGGGAATGGCCTGAAGTTGTGTCAGGGCAGGTTTAGGTTGGGTATTAGGAAAAGGTTCTTCTCCCAGAGGATGGCTGGGCACTGAACAGGCTCCCCAGGTTCTGGTCACTGCAGCAGGACAGAGCTCAAGGAGCGTTTGGACAATGCTCTCAGGCACATGGTGGGATTCCAGGGACTGCACAGAGCCAGGAGCTGGACTCAGTGAGTCCTGAGAGTCCCTTCCAGCTCAGATTATTCTGTGATTCTGTAAGAGTGAGGACATCACAGATGGAGAAAATGCCTGCTGGGCTCTAGGGGCATGGTGAGCTCCTGACTGCACTGCCAGCTTTGGCAGCAGCTCCTGAAGGGTTGGAATTTCCAGGCACTGCAGGGCAGTGACTCTGGCTCAGCTCCTGGAGGTGCTGCAGCTACAACAGACAGGTTCTGCACTACTGAGCTTCAGATGTGCACATCCAGATGTCCTCCAGCATGCCAGGGTGAAGTGCCATAATGACATGGTCTTTTGCTCCAATTTTGGAACTAGTCAGGGCATTTCTGACAGCACTGCACAGCTTGGTGAAGATGTACTTTGAGACCAGGGAAACCAGATTTTATAAGAGCTCAGAAGAGAGACTTCTCCAGGAGCCACTTGCATTTGTTCTCCCTTCGGCTGTTCATTGTCCCCATCTCCTCATATCAAATCCTATTTCCCACAGCTGTGCCCTTACACACCTGTTTACTTCACAAACACCTGCAAAAGCACTGAAAAAAAACCCAACTTCCAAAAAGATCTTTCTGATTTGAATGGCCCAACTGCCTTCACTCGGAAGCACACAATTTTATATAGTTTATGTACCCATGAAATGTCAGGCAAGAAAATCAGTACAGTGAAAGCAAGAACATGATGAACTGCTGTGACACCACAACTTCACGTTTACTGACACAAACTTAAATAAGTTTGCATTAAAGAGCAGCTCCCAGATAAGAAAACTGAAATATTATTATCTCCATGTCTTTAAATGAAGATAAATTAAGAACTTTCACCACATTAAGTGTGGGCTGTGAAATAAGCTCTGACTTCCAGAGGTCAATTCAGTGGCTGAACAACCAAAAATCCCCTGTCCCCATGTCAGTTTTGCTGTTCTGACTGGTTTTGCACCCCACCTGCCCCAGCACAGTGTGCTCACCCAGGGAGGGCACAGAGTCCTTAAGGACCCATTATTTCTTTAGAAAATGCCAAAAGCCACACACTGAGAGGTTTAAAAAGTCTTCCCCTCTCAGCTGACAACTGAATGAACTACATTCCAGCAGCACTTCCAACACCATCCTGTTTGCAATGGAGTAGGGCAAGAATAAGCAGTCACACTGAACATAAACAGCAGTCTTACTCCTCCAAATTGGATACCCATTAAAGAACCTTCTGACCTCATAAAAATCAATCAATTTGTGGACTCTATCAATCAGAAATGCTGTAAGCTTTTTAAGTTGCACATAATTGAAAGGTAGTTCGAGATGTGAGTGTTCCTTTATTGATCCTTCCTCCTGTTTTGCTTGTTTTCCCCCTCACAGGAAAAAGTGACTGTGTCTGTCTTTCCTTTTTTCAGTGTTTATCATGCCCCTTACTGGACACCACCTCAATTCTCATGGAACAGCCTCAGTTCACAGATTAGAGATAACAGCACTGAAGAAGACAGCAGACCTGAAAACTTGCCTTCTCTTTGAGAGCCCTTAATGTTATTTAAAATTCTGAATGATTTATAGATACCTCCACTCCCTCCCCTATCCCAAAACAAGTTAATTTGAAAGTATTTAAAGCTACCTGGCACCTTTTGCAGCTATACTTGTGAGGCTCTAAATCTGCACTTTCATCAGAGTTGTCATCGTTTTCCTCTGATGAGATTCCAATTTTACCAATGAACTCTTCCCTCTGGTGATCATCCATTAGGGCTATGTCCTGTGTGGAGTAAAGGGAAAGAATATTTTGTTTTAATAGATTAAACTTCTTCAACAGGTAAGGCTTGGTCATCTTTTGCTTCCATGCAGACTGCTTTGCATTAACTGCTGTAATATTATTTATTTAAAATATCCTCCTGCTTCACTCAATCCAGAGTTTCTCTGTCCAGGACCACATAAGGAATAACTTATTCAAACAACTAATATTAATTTTTCTGCATATAAAAGGAATTTCAATGTAAAGAGACTCAGCTGGTACAATATTACATCAATTAAAGCATCTTTATAAGCACCACTGAGTGATATACTTCCTTTTAATTTCATTTAATTCCTTACAATTCAGTGCTGACAAAACAATCTGCCTTCTCTAACTGATTATTAACACAATACCTTAAAATGGACATGAATATGATCTCTCAGCACATCCACCCTGAAAAATTTACGTCCACAGATCTCACAGGTGTATTTCTTGTCTCCATGTGTTAGAAGGTGCTTGTTCATGTTGCTCCTACATGAGAATACCTAAAAGGAAAAGGAAGGAAGGATTTTTGGGTCATGTCCAGCAGGGCTACAGTTCTTTGCAACCTATCCAATGGAGAGTACAGAACACATTTACTGTCTTTTTTTATTCATTCTGGCCAGAAACATGCAGGAGCTCCTGTTAGCAGTCTGTCTCAGAACTGCTGGCATGGCAAAATCCAGGGGCAGAGTTCCAAGGGACTGACTGAAACTAGCCATTTGTCAGGGGGGAACTTGCAAAAAAAGCTGCAGCAGAATTTGAAATATTTAGAGTGTCTTTTGAATCACCAATGTTCCATCTAGCTCTAAAAAGATACAGCCACAAAATCTATCTTGACTGATATGAAACATATCCAAAGCATCAAAATCAGAGGTCTACACAGCAACTTAAGAGTTCTTGAGTACCTTTTGCACCATGAATCATTAAACATTTATAAAATCACAAGTTAACCCTTGTTAAAATCACAAGTTAGTCCTTGTGACAACACTGACTTAAGATCATGAGTGTTGAACATTCAAATGCAACCATGCCATGACTACACCATGAATTCACTTTTATTCCCCATGGAAGAGGATTCCCAATGGACACAGTCAACTCCAGCTGTTTACAACTAGTCAGAAAAACTCCATTTTAAATAACATAAGCCATGAGATTCCACGGACACACACAGAGGCCATGTGACACTCTACATTGTGCTGGGTGTCCTGAGGAAAGTTCAGGCCTGAAATGCACTTTTGGTCTCATCTTTGTGCTAACAGCTCCCACCATCCATGGCCACAGTGGGCTTGGATAAATAATGGAGCTACATGTGTTTGAAGAGGAATTTCCTGACTGGACTCCACACCCTCCTTGGGAAGCTATTCCAGAGCTCTGGCACCCTCAGTGTGAGGAATTTTTTCCCCATGTTGAGGTGGAACTTGTTGTGTTTTATTTTATGGCCTCTGCACCTCGTGCCGTTGCTGAGCACTACCGAAAAGAGTCTGGCACCATCCTCTGACACCCCTTGGAGATCTATGGATGTATGTAAATGCATGGATGGATCCCCTCCGTTTTCTCCTCTCTGGACTGAACTGCAGCACCCTGGAGCCATAATGCAGAGCCTCTCATGGCACACTGGCACAAGCTCCTACCTTCCCACACACGGGGCAGCCCGAGGGCTCCTTCTTGTAGCGAACCATGTTCTCCGTGCTGTGCTCAAAGTCTTCTCTCTTCACACGCCTCACCCCTTAACACAGCAGTCCCCATCAAAAAAAACAAAACAATAAATAAACCATGGCTTTCCACTCCAGCCTGCAGGCCTGCTCAGGAGGAGACTGGGAAGAGTGAAACACTGGGAAGGGCCTCAATGCAGGACTGAATTGCTAACAAAAGGGTGATTTCTAAATTACAAGTGCGTGTTAAGAATATAAAAGCAGTCTGCCAAAGTGATGTGTTATGGCTTAGTGGCTGTTAAAGCAACTGTAAAATGACTGAAAACACCTTTAACAAAAATATTTTTGTCAACACCAGGAAACAGATCTAGTAGGCCTTGGCACTTCAATCTGGTATCTGGCCCAGAAATTCACTCTCAATAAGAAAGAGAGGAGAGGAAGTCTCTAAGGAGAGATGCAGCCATCCAGCATCAGCTGTAATGCTCAGAGAGGATTTCAGACCTCTTTCTCTGCTACTTTCAGGGGGGCAGAGGGCTCCTGCTCTTCTGTGGCAGCTGAAAATGAGACACTGCCAGTGTCATACAGCCCCTTGTCCTCTGGTACATGACATAAAATAAACAATCTGGCTGCTTTTTTTTAAAAAAAAACACTTTTGGTTTTATCATCTAAGTCACTAACCACATTCTGATACATGTTGAGCAATGTACCAACTTTTTCCAGTCTCTGAGTACCTGCAATATCCTTAGAATTTTGAACAGTAAACTCTCATAACCTCATTTTGATATATTCTCAAGTGTTTCAAAGATAACATGCTGACACTGTATTTACATAGTAGTCATTCTCAGCTGTACATGGCAAGTTAACTCTCTGCCTTCAGATTTTCAAGTTACCACACAAATTTTAAAAAAGGAAAAATAGGATGCAAAGAAAGAAAAATACATAATTAAAATCAGCCAGTCTAAACTGCTGCATAATAAGCCATGCAACTTCCACATGACTGTTAATAGCTCTGGACCCACTACTGTTATTTTTCACGAATGTCACATTTTTCTGAAACTTGAAACTCTTCATCAGGCAACTGATTAAAAAAAAAGCCACCATTCAAGAAGATCTAGTGCACAGTTATCATTTCCTTAACCTGCCCACCTCCACTGCTGTTTCAGGAGAAATAATTAGGTTGATCTGCAGTAAATTTACCTTCCAAGTGCCGCCTCTGATGCTCCAGCATGACATCCTTCCTGTAGAACATCTTATTGCAGATCTCACATGCAAACTTCTTATCCCCATGCTTCTTCTTGTGTTTTGAAAGGTTGCTGTTTGTGGAGAAGAATCTGAAACACATCTCACACTGGAATGTCTTGTCATCTGTAAGCAAGAAAAACCATGCAGCTCTTTACAGCTGAAAATAGGTTTTGTATGTTTGTGAGACAGGTGGTTCCTCTGCTGGATCTGGGTTTTAAAGATGGAATCCATCACTATGCTCTAAGGGCAATTACCTGTGTGATTCTGGACTGAACATTATTGTGGGGCCATAAAAGTAACCAGGATGTCATTTCCTGAGCATAAGATCACAGCAGAAATAATATGAGTAACCATAAGGGATAGCTATGGGAGAAAAGCACAGGTTGGAGTGATACTAAGAAAAAAATATTTAGAGACTACTGCAAGTATTAAGCTGGAGAAAGCTGAAGAAAACTGTAATCCCAGAAAACTGCAAATTACCACTAATACTGGTCATCTTTCCAGTTCCTCTGTTTCAGAGGAATGAGGTGGAACTTAGTTTCAGGGAAAAAAGTTAAACAGAGATGATGGCAGATTATCTGTGAACAAAGGAAACACCAGTGAAGATATTGCACAGGTGAGGAAATACTAAAAATACCCAATTCCTAAGTGGATGTGTTGCTCTACAGATTATTGGTTACACTTTTCTTATCAAAAAAACAAGTTGCTTGTTGTGACAATGAAAAAAACTTAAATCCCTACTCCCCTTCTGTAGCTTCTCTGCTGAGATGGATTTGGGGACATCTTCCCAGAATGGAGCAGAGATGCCAGAAGAACAGTTATCCATTCTCACCTGTCCTGCAGTTGTGGAATTCCAATGCACTCTCTATCCGAAAGGCCTTTTCACACGTGGTGCACTTGTATCTGTACTCACTGTCCACCTGAGGATCACAAACAGGAAAAGCCAAGTCACATCTGACAGAGAAATTCTAAACCTCAAATACCTCTTCAGTTTTCTGTCCTTTCCAATTTTCAATCCTTCAAGAGAGCATTTATCTACACAGTGGTGAAAATTCTGATGCTGTATTATGCTGCCATGTTCCTATATCTGAGCTATAAAAAACACCAAAGACTATGCTCTTGTGTGGATGTGGAATATCTCCCTGATATCCCCCTGGTCCAACACAGACACAGAATGTTTGAGAAGCAAGATGTGATCTGACTCATCTTCCAGAAGAGGTGGCAGCAATCTGAGAGTTCAGGACCCTGGTGCCAAGCAACAATGGAAATTGTCACTAATAAGGTGCCACTACAGGTCTGTTTAATATTTCTATGGCAGCAGCATCAAAAGGCAGAGTTCACACATTAAAGGAATGGTTAGTGGGGAGAAATCAAACAGGAGAAGCAAACAAGAATGGAACAACCCTATTTAGCAGCATAACTCAAGTCAGATCTCACCTCTGGATCATGCAGGTCCAGCTAACTCCAGCTTGTCTTGCTGGATGTGATGCCTGAAAGCAATTTTCTATAGGAAAAGGGCTTGCACATGCTCAAAAGCACTTTTCAAATCTCTCAATTATTCTAAGATAAGATGTTAGCATCCCCTCTCTGTCCTTTCTCACTCACATGGAATACCTGCTCACATGAGCAGGGCATGCTCACACCTGGAATCTCACTGTGCCTTTCCACATAAACCCTGCAAGAGCCCCTTCTACTCACTTCATTCCTGCTGTGCTTGTATGAAACGTGCTGCTTCAAGCTCTCCTTCCTGCTGAACAGCTTTGCACATTCCTCACATTTAAACAGTTTGTCACCTGAGGGGATCAATCAAGATGAAAGGGAAGTAGTCAGTGATTGATAATAACCAACTCCAGGCAAGGCAGGGGAAACCAAAGCACAAGCAACTGCAAACACAAAGGCTAGTGATGAAAAATTTAGTATTTCAAGAGATCTAACCAGTGGATTTTAACCATTTCCAACAATTTTGGTTTAGTTCTCCCACCCTTTTTCAGTGATGATTTTTCATGGAACCCTTAGAATAGGACACAGAACCCTGGAACTGCAGATCACAGGTGGAAAAACACCTGACATTTACACAGCTATGTTACCCATGTGCCTGTGAAGGTGGGGGTGATATTTATATATCAATTCAAAGGCAATAAAAGCTTTGGAAAAAACATCACATCCTTGCCCTCGTTTAAAAGATGTACCTAGTTCAAATTTTAAATACTTTCAACTTCAATTCTGCATTATCTATTGGAATAGATAATAGTTATCTTGTCATGCTTTGGTCTGAAAACTTAAAATAGTTTCCTAGAGAGACTTAAAAGAAAGAAAAAAGCAAAACCAGCTGTTATAAATACATATCCCAATAGCTAAAACGAGCCCTGCTGTTTAACTCCAAAGTGAAACCAAGACACCAAATCAATGCCCAGGCAAGGGAAAAGCCAACCCACCATGAGAACGGATGTGCCTGCTGAGGTTGCTGCTGTTCTGGAAGATCTTACTGCAGATGCTGCACTGATAGACCCTCTTGTGCTCCCCCAGCTGCTTTATCAGCTTCCGCCGAATCCCGTGTCTACTGGAGAGAATTAAACTTCTTTTGAGGGACATGGTGTTTTGGTGATGAGCAAACCTACTGGATTAGAGAGAAAGGCAGGCACTGAAAGCTAGCCCACAAGCTGCAATAGAGTTCCACCAGCTAGCAAAAACCAGAGGAGTGTTAAACTCAGCTCCTGGCAGGAGGGAGCTCCTGGATGGAGCTTCCCCTGCTCCAAGGTGCTCCCCTGGCCACCCCCTGGAAGCTGCAGATGTCATTCATTCCAAATTTTCTTCACCCAGAACCAACGAGGCAAAAAGCAGCAGAGATTCTCTTTGCAGGCCCCTCAGAGGGACAGAAAGGATCTGTCCCACTCTGAAAACATCAGCACTAGCACAGCTTAGGAAGCTTGGCAGCCCCCACATAAAAGCTGTATTTGGGCAGAGGGCAGCAGGGTGCCAAGCAGCACTGTGCCATTTCCCAGCACAACCACCTGCTGAAATGCCTTTTTGATTGCTCTGTGTCTGCTAAGGACTTCAATATATACCAGTACTAGTTAATTCATAAAAATTGAGTGCTCTATTATACAAAAAAAAAAAAAAATTCAAAAGGCCAATTTTACCAAGACAAAAAGACATAAAAGAATCTGAATTTCTGAATTAATCATGTGATACTTAAGAGTCTCCCTGAGCTTCTGTTATACTGAAGTTTTCCCCTCCTACTGCTCAAAATCTGGAGTATCACAGCAAAATCAACATGAAGACATTCATGAGCTAAGATGACAAGCAAGACTGAATAATAATAATAATGATTACCATATTCTGAAAGAAAATATCTCTTTGCCTGTCTTATCACTAACATTCAATGGGAGTAAATTTCACCTTGCAGCTGCAGGAGGCTTTTGGAAACACAGAATAAAAGCAGTAACAGTATGAAAAAAGAAATTTTCATTTATGTTATGTTCCCAAAATCCCACCAGTGTACAAGTGGCACTCAAAATCACCTCTTGAAGCAGCAACAGCAGCATCACACAATTTTATGCTGATAAAAAAGAGCATCTGTGTGCCCAGAAGTTGAGCAGAACTGTTGCATGCTACATCATCTTAGATACAAGTAAGAGGAAATTGTGCATCCCAGAACACTTACTTTGTCACTGGGCTGATGCTGTTTGTGGTGCTGGGCATCTTTCCTAAAACCAGATCCATAATCCTCTCTTCTGGAGCTGGAGGCAGGGCCACCTCCTCTGGAGGGACCTCGGTGACAGCGTCAGCCACACGTTCCACTGCACACACACCAAAGAAATACATACAGCAGTAATGGGGACAGCTGGAAGCAAAACCTCAAATGCAGAATTTGTAATAAGAGGTGGCACTGGACAAATCAATTGTCCACAAGGAAAGAATTCAAAGAATCATAGAACAGTATGGGTTGGAAGAGACTGTTAAAAATCTAATCCAAACCCCTGCCACAGGCAGGGACATCTCACCTTTTTCTAACTTCTGACCCTTCCAAGCTATTACTGAAGGGTCAGTTGACCAAGCATCATGAAATTTCCTATTAGAACATCCCTTCAAGGAATGTAAAGCCCTTTCTAAACTAAACTTGAGGTAGACAGAGAAAGATTTGTCCTCTTGAGAGGAAGGATGCTTCCTCTCCTGTTCCTTCTTGCAGCTCTCATACCCTGTGTTTCTCTGGGGCTTTCTACAAACCATCACAGAAGAAGGCAGGTGACTGGCTGTAGGCGCTGCCTTCAAGGCCCTCAGAAATAACTAACAAAACCTGTAAATTGACAGCTTTAGTGATCTAACTAAAAACCTCCATCTTGTCTCTGCTGCTTTTTTAGGCCTTTCTGCAAAGGCATTGTCGCAGATGTATAAGCAGACATATTGCTTAGCATTTTCCAGATTTCTGTTTTACCTGCAGAATCTTTCTCTTCATCAATGACAAGAGGTGTTTCTACTTTCGCTGTTTTGGCTTTTCTTCCCCTCCTGGCCTTTCTCCTCGAGTCAGTGCTGGCACTGGCTGCATCACTTGCCACTGGTTGATCTGCTGGCACAGCCTCCGCTGCTTTCTCAGCATCATTTTGGCTGCTTGGGGGGGCACCTTTGGCTTGTTCCAGGTGACTCAGCAAGTGCTCTGGGTGGATAGAGAAGAACAGGAGAGTAAGGAAGAAATTATCCTTAAAATACTCAAATGGAACTAGCTGAAGCCCATCTATCAGGTCCATTTCACTTTGCAGTGACTTCAAATTATTTCAAAAGCAGTCACAATACCTTCAAAAATCAAAGCCTACAGTTTGTTCAACAGTCACAAGAACTTAATTTTTAAGGAGATTACTGTTGATATCACAGTAAAAAATTTGTGTTTGTAATAATGGGTACATTTTTCCAAATGCCCAAGTTACTTACTGACCGAAGTCCCCTTTTCAAAAAAGATTCATCAAATGGCCAAAGCTTCTAAATAATTTTAAGCTCTTCTGAAAAACTGCATAAAATAGCTGTAAATGAAATGCAGAAAAAAATATGTACTTCATTACCCTTACTAAATCTGTGCCATAAATACCAGATGGACAACATCACAAGTATAACCTGGCATCACTGACCTTTACACTGCTCATGCAGCTCCCTATCCTTGATTTTTTTGACAGTCACATCATCTTCTAGATCACAGTTTTATTTCTTTTAGATTCAACATTACAGCTGTTTGTCCAGAGACTCAACACTGCCATGGTCAAAACATCCAAAATATCCTTGTTCTACCTTCCCTACTACTGCTTTCCTTAAAGGAACACAAAATTTAAAACTGTTATCTTACTGCACCATGGATGGTGCATGGCTTCACAGCCATGGGAGAGCAAAATTCTGCTGATGATTCTCAGTGCTCTCCCATGAATTTCTAGCACTTCCTACCTGTCAGCAGCTGGGGCTCCTGGAAAGCAGATGAACACACTTTACACGTCCACTGGTTGGGCTTTGCTTCTGCTGTTCCACTGCCTTCTGGAGTGTTCACTAAATCACAACAAGAAATACTGAAATACTCTGAAAATAGGGAAGTGATAAAGCCCTGTAGCTTTGTTTATCTTGCAGTAACTCCCTGAGTATCACAAGGTACAATTTAAGCAGCAAGAGGCCCCTGGGGGCAGCTGAGACCATTTCAGGATTCTCCAAACATGAAGAGTTGAACTATCAGAAGATATAAATGATGCCAGGAGAGAGTATCAGTGCCCTTGTAAAATCCTGAGGGCTCCTTTATCACTTTCTAAAGAACTGTGTTCATAAAAGGCATGGCATAAAGCAATTTTTAGCACCTTTAAAACCAGAGTTACCAGTCTTCCTATGGATTAGCTGAGGACAGAAGCAGGAAAAACCTCTGTGAAGGGCATTGCAGAGTAAGAACATTTGGATTAATGGAAGTAAGGGTAGGACAATGAAAACTTGGGTTTCAGCAGTTTCATTAATTAGATGTGCTATGAAATCACCGTACTAATACTTTAATTAACACATCAACTCAAGAAAGGTGAAGAAATTAGGGCAAAAATGAAACTGGCATAAAAAAAAAAAAATAGGAAGAGTAACTCTGTTCACAGTCCTTTGTATTTCAGTCCTGAGATGATATATTTGAATTTGTCAAGAGGTTCTGATAAATCTGGACTGATTCAGAGATTTTTTTGGCACACAAAAAGCTGAATAAGATTCCTCCTGCAGAGGAGGAGGACGACACTGAAGTCAGGGTAAGGGAAGGACAGCACAGGGAATTCAAATTGTGCCTCAGTTTCTGCCACAGATTTCCCAGATGCTCATTACATGCCAGCTCATCTCTCTCTGCCTGAGGACCCCATCTGTAAAGGGACAGTAAAGTTCTTCCTTCTTTTCAGTGTTGGCTCTTGAACCAAAATAAAGGATTCTCTGAGGCAGAGGCTGTTCCCTGCTACAAGATACATCCAGCACTCCGCACTAGAGAGGTGTGATCTCATCCATGCTGCAATAAATAAATTAATAAGAAATCACTTGGCAATACAGTAACAAAAATTCCCTCTTCAGAGGCTACATAAAGTCTTGAGGGCTCTGTCCAGGAGGACAAAAGCAGCAAACCAAGATTCTGTGTAACTTAATTGTGCATGACTCTGCACTTCCCTCGCTCCTTAGTTGCTCCTTGTACTGGTTTGTCAGGAAGAGTCAGGTCCTTCTTAAGTTCCCACTTCCTCAGGCTTCCAGGGCAGCTGCAGGGCAACCTGGCTGACTTGGAACCACAGATCTGACAGCTGGCAACTGCTTGGTATGACTTGAGGCAAACAGAATCAAAAGAAGAAAATTTTGTTTTGGAAGCACCAAATCAGTGGGAACACCTCAGGGTTCCCAAAATATCATAGGCAGCATTTTGTTTCTACTGAAGCTGGACTTCAGGCAGTAGGGTGAAGGATATAGGAAGGGCTTTTCCAATTCTTCATTTTACCTCTGGAAAAATCATTAATGCCAAACTGAAGGACAACTCCTCAGTCAACTTCACAGTTTAGCTGTGACAGAACCTAAGCTGACAAATGGATCCTCTGATCAACTGCTCTGCACACGTCTGCAGCAACTCCCCTCCTTTCCTCCCAGCTACTTTTAATAACCAAAGTTTAGGAAAACAACCTCTCAAAGAGCAGACCTAGAATGGTTTTCTGTTGATCTTGTGTACTCTGAGTGCAATTTCTGAAATTTGTGTTAAGTGGGCTCTTAATTCCACTCTGCAGAGACTGGGTGGGGGGAGTGCTGCTTCGTAATGAATCCTTGGGACAGAGTTCCTATGACACTACCAGATATTTCCTCAGCCATGTGTTCTTTGCCAAGAGGATATGTATTGCTTATAAGTTTATTGAAATTTGAGTTTCTGTAATTTAGAACAGTCTGAACTCTAATAGTGGCATATACTGTGGTATTATTGTAATTTGGGGATGGCCAGTGTTCTTGTCATTTCCAAATATTTGAAATGTTTTCTTCTAGAGCTTGGCCTGATCATTTGAATTACTACACTTTGCACAGGCAGAATGATGATTTTCTTGGGGATTGCCCCCACCCCAACACTAACCACCACCAAAGTCAGAAGCATTTGTGGTTTTCATGAAAGTAATCTGCCAAAAAGTTTATTGGCACCTGTGTATGTACTTTAAGCACTGTGCCCACAAAAATGAAAAGAAAAATTCAGGCTTTCAAATCCTCTCTAAATTAGTATTTACCAGAAGTTATTTATCCATAATACAAGTGTAGGAGTGTTACACCTAACAGCTCTGCAGACCTGTATCTGTCCTTTATCTTCCTTAAGAGCACTGTAATTTTGCATACCTGCTGGATCAGCTGCTAGTATGCTGGATTTCTTGTTTTTCATATGGGGTAAGACAGCAGATGAAGGTTTTGAAGAGACCTTATTATTCCCCTCTTTATCAGACTCCATGGCTACCAAGGAAGTATCTGTGAAGAGGAAAAAGAGTTCATCTTCTTTACTGCCCTTTGACTCTTGCTCTGTGCTGAGGGCAGTAATCACAGTCAGAAAGTTTTATTCTATAACAGGCCTGCAAATAACATTCTCATGGAAAATTCTAACCAGGGCATTCTAATAGCTGAATCTCACCCACTGTGCCTTAAATATTCTGGACTGTACTGTGAAGTGCTGAACAGAGAGTGCAGGGCATCCTTCAACAGTATTTTTAAATACCCATGATCCCCAAAAAAATGCATGAACACCTCTCAGTTAACACCAACTGGAAACACCTCAGAGTTCAGAAACATGTCAACTGCATTGATTCAGCTGCAGCACTTGAGACTTTGCTTAGGATCAAGGGCAGCCATAAAGCTGACACTGCTGGCAATGGCCTCTTCCCAAATTTGTCACCCCAAATTATACCCAGCAGAGCAGTAATAACATCCAGGGAGTACTCCCAGCTCAAGAGCAGGAAGAAAACACCCTTGCAATGCTAAAGGATCTTGCCTTTCAGCTGTAGAAATGGAAAAGTAGGAGAAAACAAAGGGGAAAGCACTGGAACTTGTGGCAATTCTAATTCAGATTCTAAAATATCTGCTGCCTTTCTTTCCAATGCACAGCCATGTGGATCTTACTCTAGTGGGTCCCATGTGAGGCTGCTTAACAGAAATCTAGCTTTTTAGAACTGTGTAATAGTTCTGTGCAAAACCAAACCATTTTCACTGCAACTGAAAATGGCTTCTTTATCAAATCTGTATACAGATTTCTCTGATAACTGAGCTTCTTTGCTGTTCTACCCAGAAATTATTTGATACTAATTATTTGATACACCAAATCTTTAGTTAAGGACTATTTATCTAGTCTGTCCACTCTGAAGAGGCTGAACCATTAACTAGGCCACCTGTTTTAAAAAAACCTGGCTGTATCATGGTGAAGAATCTACACTTTCCTCTTGCAGGGCACCCATGTGTGCAGGCTGGCCTGACCCTGCAGGATAAGAACCTACTGGATAAACAGCACTGTCAACTCCAACAGCCAGGGACTATCAGTCCCTGCCAGCACTGGGCCCTTAGGAAGGAAGAAAGGCCCCCACACATACCATTGGCAATACTAGTGACCTCCTTCAGCACTGGCTTTTCCATTTTTTTGGCGTAAAAAGCTGCATACCACACTCGCAGCTCAGTTCCCGGGGGGATGTCCTGGCAGGTGGTGAAGTAAATGTCATTGTCATGCTGGAAGGCTGTTAAGTTTTGATGCTCATACTCGGTGGCTGGGCGCACCATCATCATCCAGTTGCAATCATCTTCGTTCGTGGTGTCAAAATACACCAAGGGCCCTTCCTTCTGGAACACCTGCCAAGCAAAATATGCACAGAATAAAAACCCTGAGAAGTGATACAAAGTTAAGGGGAAATAAATTATTTTCTGCTTTTGCAGTGGTTTCTTTTCAATGGACATCAGGGACGAAGCAAGCCTCAAGTCCTGCATCAGGCATCTTGCACTTAGTCACGTCTTCAGATGAGACAGACAACCAGGACCAAGATGGGAACAAACCGAACAAAATCATCCCAAGAATTCTTGCTATAGCCATCAGTTTCCAAAAAAATTACTGCATACATGAGTGGAAGGGTATCCAAATAGCCATCAGCCCAAGGCACTCTTCTAAATCTTTACTTCTGAGTTAGGTATTAGTGGAAACTAAGATTGAATTTCATTCTTAATGTAGCATTTTTCCTATCAAAACTTGTCAAGAGAGGAATAAAACAAATGCAAGACAGAAAAAAACCCACTTATTCTGCATGTTCCACAAACCTAATGCATATGTGGATCATTAGGAAAATTCAATCAAATTGAAGAGACTCATTAAAAGAACTGAGCTTCTAGTTTGGTTCTTCTGTTCCTTGCCCAGAGAATGTTTGTTTAGCTCACCTCTTACAGGGCACACCTAAAAGATGTTCCAAATAATCCCCCTTCATATCTTTGTTTTCATAGTATTAGCCAGCATTAATTCATCACAGGTAAAACTGACTCCTTGCTATTTATTGCTTTACAAATTCTGTGTTTTACCTTCAGGGGAAAAACTGATTCTTTCTCCAGCTTGAGAACTCTCTTGCATTCAAAGGGGCCAAACTGGGTACGTTTCACCAGCTGAGTCAGAGCAAACACTCCCTCAATCCCATCCTCCAGCTGTCTTATCTCCAAATTAGAAGGCAGAGATGATCTAAAAATTTAACAGAGAATTGAGGAAAAAAAAAATCACAGAACTGATTAGGTTGGAAAAGACTTCTGAGATCAGCAAGTTCAAGCTTTGGCTGAACACCACCTCATCCAGTAACAGTTATGCACTGCAGGAACCCATGGAAGAAAGAAGTCAGTATTAAACACAAGTGTTTCTGTGCTCTCAGCCTCTCTCTTTTCCCAAACAAGTTTCTGAGAAGAACTACATGTAGCAAATATTGTTACTATGTATAACACATAGAGAAAATCTTCCCAAAAATTCACCTTGACTGGCCCCACGGTACTGGTTTTACAAACCAAATGCAATTCTGTTTTTTTATGTCTGTGCTAACAGATGAAAAGCTAAAAATAATCAGACAGGTTACTGAGTACCCTGTAGAGGTTGACACTGGTAAAACTGCTTTACTGCCTAGATAAAGAGAAATACAAAAGATTGCAATCATAGTGATAAGCAAATGAATTGAACAAAATACTTTCAGTTTGAAACATACAGCAGTGTTAGAGACAGAGAAGTTCACCAGATGTTTCTCAACACTTCTTTTCTAACCATAAAGCATCCAGTTTATCTTTTCATAAGACAGAGGGAACAGCAAATGTGGTTAAGCAAGCAGACTGTTCTTAAAAAATGCATATCCACTTTGTGGTTAAACTTGCCCTCAACCCCAGACAACTCATTTTCAGTTACTGTTCCCCAGATGTAAAGGCTGCAATTAAATTTCTTCTTTCCTTTTCTTATCTTACCTGATTTCAGCTGGAAACTCTTCAGGAAAATAAATACATTTATCTGCAAAAAAGTCAATTTAAAATTCTGCTTTCAAGTCTATGGTCCAGCAGCCCACACTTCCACTAGGGAAAACTTTGCATTTGCATGTCAAAAGGAGATTGAAAACCAGTGCATGAACCATATTTGCAAACATTCCCAGTTGGAACATCTGGACATTAAAGTGCAAGTTAAAAAATAGAAAAAATGTAGGAAATAGTAGTCTGTCATGCAATGTGTGCAGTACAGGCTAAAGACTTATTGCACTGCCCATTTTTTGTATATAATGAAAGCACCTCCCTCACCAGCTTCTATTATTCCAATGGGTATTTTTAAATTACCCTCAAGCACCTGTAGTGTCAGGGCTGTTAACCATTAACAGCTGCTGGAGGGGATCATCCAGGGCAGGTTTCCAGGCATAGGAAGGCAATGCCTGATAGGAACTGCAGGGAAATTCCTCTTCTGGGAAGGCCAAGAAAAGCAGGGGCAGCTCCTGCATAGGTGCAGCCACTGTACTTGGTGGGACACCAAGAGCATCCTGCTGTGGCCAAGGGGTCATGGCACCCAGGTGGCAGATCCAGCACATCAGTATTTGTTACAAAATGATGCTGGGAATACACAGCACAGCCCACACAGCCAGGATGTGCCAGACTTGCTGCCCACGTGCCTGTTTTCTGCCTGTGACTTCCCAAGAAGAAATATGGAAGCCCTGCACACATTATATAACACACAAAGCCATCTGAACTGTCCTGGTTTAGGGCAAATTTAGGAGAAAACCTCCAAAGGGGGCCCCTCCAGAAAGCAAATCCACACGGCCCCTCCCCCCTACCAGTTCGGGAAGGATTCCTCAGAGAGAAGTGGAAAGAACCTGTTTATTTAACAGGCACAGCACCCCCAGCACACAAAATGAACAACACCAGATGACAACACTCTTTCACTGCTCTGAAAAAGATGACAAATTCAGAAAGTCTCCCTGGGAGTGGTCGCTCTGTTATCGGTCTCTCCGACGCTGGGAATGGCTGCTGCAGCCACAAGGTGCAAACTCTCGGTGTTTCCCAGGTCCCAGTCCAGAGCAGGCTCGAGTGGTTCCAAGAAAGGGAAAGAAAAACAGTCCAGGGAAAATTCGGACTGCCTAGCTCAACTAACTAACGAGCAGGAGCAAAAGCAAGAGCAAAGCAAGAGCAAAGCAGGAGCAAAGCAGGAGCAAGAGCCAAGTGAGAGCAAGAGCAAAAAGCCAAAGCTGCACTATGTACTGCCCCATCTGTGCCCCACCAACTGGGAGGGAGTGAGCAGACTGATAACTGATAACAAAACAAAACAAAGCTTCACTCTTCAGAGCCAGTCTTGAAGGCACAGAACATAATATCCAGCATAAACAGAACACACAACTGGGGATATATACAAGCATCATAACGTCACCCTAGGACATTAACACTTCCCTTTTTGGATCTGTATTACACCTTCACAATGGCTGGTTCTTTTCCTTAGTTTTACATTCTACATCTTGATATGAATGTTGCTGACAGTGCCTGATTGTCCTTCCCTGTAAAAATCACTACTCAGTGTTGTTTTCTCCCAGCTAGACTGAGTCTATTTGTTTCTTTTGGCAAACACGAGTGTTTCTGCTGTGCTGTCACAGATTTGCTGACAGAACTATTACTCCTAATCGTTTGAAAAACCCACAATAATGAGAACAACTTGTTTTGCTTCTATGTGTAGGAATGAGAGTTCATACACATGAATGAGAAATCCTCACACACTTCTCTGAAATGAATCTGGTGTATCTAAGGGGGATAAAAGGGGCAGGTACTCCACCATGACAGAAGTCATCATCCCATCTGGCACCACCTGACTTCTTGCCAGAAACCTCAGCAAAGAAACCGAGCCCTGATGAGCAGCAAGTTATTTTTTTGGCTTCTATTCAGTGCAGCACTTAAGTGTGTGCATCAATTTTTCTATTTAATCAAGGCCATGTGCTTTCCATAGATTTCTGTCATCCTCTGGGACTTCAGTTTCCAGCTGTCAGCATGACATCCACTGAACAGCAAATATGCTTTAAAGGAGTAATATGGGCATTGGGTTAGTCAGGATTAACACAAACATTTCTTACCTTGCCCTGCTCAACACAAAGGAGTCTTTGACTGTCACCACTGGGCCCAGCTCAGGACACTCTGAATCATGGTACTGCCGGCAGTCCTCGCACCCTGCAAGGAACCAGACAGAAAAGGTTGGTGGAAAACACTTTTGTAAGACAGTTTCCTCCCTCTTTCCAAAGAAACCTACCACCAGGTAAAATACATACGTAGAGAGGCAGATATTTATTTATATTGCTTAAAAGAACATAAATAATTGAACACAGAGTGGACAGCTGGCACCTGTGTAGCTGAGATAACACACACTATGATCAGAACCATCAGAAGACAATTATTTAAATTCTCTCACAAAGGGAAATAAATGCCTTACACCTACAGTAAATATTCTGCTTAAAGATGACATTATGCTTCAGATAAAGTGCTGCAACACATAGCAGCTAAAGAAAACCACATCACTGCTTCCCCAGGAGCTGGGCTGTTATGAACAGCATGGGTAGCCTGGTACTTCCAGTGACAGGAGGCACAAACCCAGAACCAGCAGCAGAACTGGCACAGGGCTCAGCAGGGCACCACCTGTCCTGAGAGCACAGGTCTGCCTGGCCACACACACTTCTCACCCACAGGGCAGGACAGAGACCTCCAAGGTACCTCCTGGTGCCTTTCCAGACAAGTCAGCTGGCTGCACAACACACTCTGGCCATCTAATTCACTGTCAGCTTAGCTAAATTAACTTTTAGTTTAAGTGGCTGTAAATTACCCAGAACTGAGTGGTTCCTAAGAAACAATTTTCAGACGAGGATAATTTGAGGCTTTCTAAAATAAGCTAACTTAACAGGATTCCAAATGTTTTTACACTGCTTCACTGTGAAAAAAATAGCTGTCAAACTGCCCTGCCTCGTCAGCTGCTGACACAGCTTCAGGAGAGATCATCACACAGGGGTTATATTGCTGTGGTGCCTTTTGCATCTGAGCTCCAAACTTAACAAGGGCAACTCAGGAAACACCAGAAAATGTGTAATGTAGGGGTCATTACACCTTTTTTTAGGAAGACATGACAAAAGCCAAGTCATTCCAAGGTATATTCCCTCTGGCAAAGCTACTCTGTGCTCCTAACTGGAAGCTTCTCCCCCCACCAGATATTCCTCCCAGTAAACAAAAAGACTTCTAAAACAAGGGATTCCAAACTGCTTCACATTTCTTCTGGCAACAAAACCAGCTTAGTAGTGAAAAAATACATGTATTTGACAAACAGCATTTCTTGCTGGTGCAGACCCCAAGCCTGGTCACTGCCTCCTGTCAAGCTGTTTGTGCTGCCTTCTGGAGAGCCAAGGAATGAAACAACCAGCTCTTCACATGATTTTTCAGCAGAAAGAATTTCCCAGCCTGGCTTGCTGTACAGCACCACAGAGTTATTGTACCAGAGAAAAATGGGCAAGTACTACTCACAGAGCACCAGCACCAAAGCTCAGCCTACAGCTGTCCTGTTCAGTGTTCCACCATTCCCCTGCTCCAGGTGTGCCTGTAGCCCAGGCTGCCCTTAATATTACTGAAATAATCTGAGCTGAAAGCAGATTTCCCAAACCAGAGAGGGCAGAGGAATGACAGAGGAATGTGTAAACCTGACTGCTGAAAAGAAATGGACTGTCATCCATAAAAGTCTGTCATAACCAAGGGGACAGGAAAGAATAGCCTGAGTAACAGCTTCTCCCACAGGCTTTGCTGTCCAAAGAAAACAAGCACTTTTTCATTTTCTTCATCTCCTGACTGCATCAGGGCACTCCTCACTTCTGCAAAGATAAGCCTCTGAAAGATGCAGACAGCACTGCCCACAACTATAGGCAGGAATAAGCCATACGTTCCTCTCACTCCTCTGCAGAGGAATGACCAAAGCCAGGGGAATATGACATTGTGTGGCACAGCCAAATATCCAAGGGATGCCCTAGAGCAGCCATTCCCCAAAGCTGTTACACCCACCATAAGTGACACTTTCAAGAGATTACAGCCACAGGAGAAACACAAAAACAAGCATGGAAATAATAATAAAATACCCCACACAGTTAATATATTCACACACTTAATAAAAAATTCCAAAATTCTCTTGTCTATGAAATACATATTCAAGGATGTTTATTATTGGGAGTGCACAGTGTCATTTATAGCAACTCACTTTTTCAGAACATAAACAGTCCCCATATCCTGTGGGAAAAACTAATTGCAGAGAGCACAAGAAAAAGCTCAGTGACCACAGCCCCCATTGGAAGGGAGAAAATCATGTTGTGTGGCACCTTCTATCTAATTAGGAGTGGCATCACATCCCCATTCTTTTTGCTGTCCACCAGAATCATTTTATGAAGGGGAAGATAATGTATCCACTAGTGGTGTCTGCATCTCAGTAAAAATGCAAACAGTCAACACTATTTTTGAAGGAAGCTGGTGGAGGGAGAAAATTCAGCTTTCTGAGAGTTGCCATAAATGCAGCTGTGCAATCATCAGAGGTAAAATACTGTGGATCCAAAAACCCAGGATGTGTTCCATTCTACTCCTCCCTGACTGGATCCACAACATCTGGGCCCTCTCTGCTCACACAAGGACTCTACATCCCTTAACTCTTTTCCACTGGGACACCAGGTCCTGCATGTCCAGGCTGCTCACAAAGGAGAGGATTAGTGTGAGACCCAAGCCTGCCAGCCCATCTGCAGCAAGTGTGGGACACTGCCCAGCCTGGGCACAGCCCTGCTGCAGCTTTTCCTCACCCACCAGCACCCCAGGAGCCTGGATCCCAGTCACAGAGCCCAGCCTGGCACTCAGGTTACACACAGGGGCACAGCACAAAGCACAGGCAGTGAATGCCATAAGTGAAACCTGCCAGGGCAGCTGGTGCATCTCAAACTGGGCTTGTTCTGAAGGAATTATGAGTCTGCCCCTGCTGTGGAGGTGCAGATCCCCAGGTCAGGCCAGAGGTCAGAGTTATCCCCAGACACCCCTGGCTGCTAGAGCTGGTTGCATAAACAAAGGGCTTACATGAGTGTTAGACCTTCAGTCTCACTTCAGCCATGAAAAAGCTGTGCTGCTAACTCACATTCAGAGGTTTCATTGTGTGTTTGCCAACAGCATCAGAATGTGTATGCTTAAATTACACAACCTCCTCTCTATTCACCCATTAGCTGTTTGAGCCTCCTTTACAAAGAGGAATTTTTCTAAATAAAATCTTAAGTCTGGTTTAGTCTTTAATTTCAAGCATTCTGAGTAGACAAGTCACACACAGTGAGAATTAGATCCTTTTCCTAATACTTACAAATAAACATAATCTCCTCACTGCCATCTTCAGCCATTATTTTAAACCTGCCAAAATAACAAAAGACAAAGTTAGTTCTGAATTGACTTTTACTTTCTGTATCATATAAACATCCCTTTGTGAAGTAATGATGCTGACTGACCCAGAGCCCACCCAAACACATTAATGTCCCTGCAGGAGCATCAATGGAAAATTAAAGAAATTAAAGTTTTTAAAAAGCCCCAGAGATTGCTATATCACTACATGTGTTGCAGACATCACTACCAAGGAAGCCTCAATGTCTGTGGGTTCTCAGACATTTCTCTGTGAGGAAATGCTGTCTCCTGCTGTTCCCCATCTCTGACAAACTTCCAGCCACTCCTGCATCCCCTGCTAAAAAGCTCCTGTGGAGCCTCAGAACACGCAGGGCCAGAGGATAATCCAGGTCAGCAGCAACCACTGCAGGAACAAGGCCCAGTGCAACATTTATTTAAACTAGTAGTTTAAAAAAAAATATCTCTGAAAGGCAGGTTACTTATTTAATAAATACAGTAATCTTAAAGATACAGATACAGTCACAGATCTCTTCCAAAGGCAAAGGTATATTGTGGTACTGAGCACCAGAAAACCTGGGGAAATAAAATCCTGCCTCTGTCACTAGTCTTCTATGAAATGGTAACTAACCAATTTGATTTCACAGTTAAATGAGGTTAATCTATATTCACTTCAATAGTGTCAGTCTGTATTAAAAACTTGCATGAACACTATTGCCCCATAACAATTAAATTATGGTTGGCACAAAGTCTGATTATGTATGACTCAGGCCACAATACGAGCCGGACCTAGAAGAGAGTTTTTCCCATTTCTGCCCAAAAAAATGCTCTCCTCCTCAAATAAGCAATTTTGCCAATGCCCCAGAACAGAGGCAAAGCAACATGAAGATCGTGGCCCAAGTCTGAGAGAGGTGAGGCTGCAAAACAGCAAGTGTATTGGCCAAGAAGAGGACAGGAAGGAGTAAGAGCCTGAATCTGTGAGAGGGAGAGAAAACATGACACAACAAACTCACAGAGCCCAGTTTGAAAATAGATAAAGCATTTGCTACTCCAGCAACAAAAGCCAAGCCAGAAATGTGGGAGCACAGGCACTACTCAGGATCAGGACTCTTCAAGCACTGCCCTCCCCAGCTCCACCTGTCAGCAGCAGGATCTCTCCCTAAGACTCACTGCTGTAAGGGGCAAATGCTCCCCATCCATGGCACAAGCTGGGCCTTTCTGGGCTGCAGCTTTTGGGGACTAAGCTCAAATAACAGAACAAACATTTATACAAAAGCCCAATGCAGAGCATGAACGGCAACTCAGGAAATTTCCCCAAAAGCTCTTTTCCTGAAAGCAAGGTGAACAATGCAACAGGTATTTAGGGGAATCCAAGCACAACGCTGCAAAAACAAGTGGTTTAAGTTGATTTCAAAAATGGTTTGCTTTGCTTTTTAACCAACTCTTTTTTTTTTTATTTTGATGCTTTGCACTATTTCAAGAGGGGTGTGCCCAGCTGTTTTTTGATAGTTTGTGTCCTGACGAAACTTTAATCCTAAATATGGCTGAATTAACAAATAATAGCCTTGGGCAACGGTTCAGAAGCACAGTTCAGCCACACCACCAAAGGCATTCACCCTCTGGGACTTTGCTGTGTCGCATCCTTGGCAAACAGACTGGGGACAAGTGACATTACAGGAGCCTTCAGATGAGAATAGCATCAAAGGGGTGGAGAAATCATCAGCGTTGCTCAAGGTGATGGGGAGGAAGCGTGAAGGGCCCTCACAGGTGGCTCACGCAGCCTCAGCGATCTGCATTAGCGCAGCTCCCTCTCTGCAGCAAGGACTTTCGGTGTTCCGCACTCACAACACTCCCGACCCATCCTCACCCCTCGCTCCCAAACAAACACTGCTGCCTGCTTTACAATTCTGATTTACCTCACCCATGCGCTTCCCAACTCCTCCTCCCTGATCTCAGCTGTATTTCCCAGGGGTTTTTCAAACAAACGACACCCGCTCCAGCTGGTAAACAGAGTCACGATGTGCCACTCACATGCTGGCACTGAAGACAGGCTGCAGGATTGTTTTTGCCCTCATCTGCTGTTGCTATGGGCCACATCTGATTTTTTTTTTTCTTTTCAAATATTTGTAACAGAAAAATACTCCATGAAGTCACTCATCCCACTGCTCCTAATTCTGTTCTTGTCTTGCAAAGCTTCTGGGAGTTCTAGGTATTTTTTGCATAAATCATTAGCAGTCAATAATCAGGAAAAAAGCCACACAGACAAAATTAGACTAGGTACAAAGCCTAATTCTGATGGCAGTAAAAGAGCAGAAAACTACATTTTTTGGCTTTTATAATTAGATGAGTGATTTTTTGCCTGTAGAGAGCACACATAGAGCTGTGCACACAGCTATGCACAAAAATTCCAGCTGCAACACAAGCCTTGGAGCATATCTGGAACTTGAGGGAACCCAAATTAAGATACTGAGAAGCTGCAGCATCACAGGTACCTGCCTGCAGCCCAATATGTGCAAAGACACTGTCAGGGAACACTTGAGCTGTAAAAATTTAAGAATGGATGTAAAATCACACTTTCTCCTTATAAACTGCTGAAGAAAGAAATCAGGCTCAAGTGCTAAGTTGATCTTGCTAATGGATTTTTTTTTAAAAAGTAGGTCAGAAAAAATAATGGAATGCCTGAAAATCTGTGTTCAAACTTAATAATCAACAAGGTAGAATTAAAATTACCCTTTCTTCAGTCTGAGAATGGGCTTCTATGAGTGTGAATAACTTGAGAGCACAAGCAGATGGGTGCTGCACATACATATGTGGAAGGATGCGCTTAAAAACGCAGTTTTCCTCATGATGTAGTAGAACTTGTTCACGGTACTGCTCAAAGGAACTGCAGAGCATCTGGTAAACTACAATGAAGCCTCGTATTTCTTAAAAAAATTAGGGTCATTCTATCAATTATTGTTGAGGATGGAGACGATTTCTAGGAAAGTCAGGGGGGCATGGAGTAACACAGCAGCTGGCGGGGTCTGTGCCACCTGCCCTTCTCAGCACTTCCCGCGACCGTGTGAATAAACTACACGCAAAGTTTAATGGCCCTGAGCAGAAAACCAGCGTACTGCAGAAAATTTCACGTGTGCGAAGCCCCGCAGACCGCGGCTCTGCTCCTTTTGTCTCCTCGGGCGCCCACCGCACCCTCTCCCAGGGCACACACCGGGGCAGGGCAGCATCCCCGCACCTCGCACCTCCCTCCTCCTCCTCCTCCCAGCCTCTTCCCTCTGGATCACGCCCTCGCACCTGGGAGTTCCCACCCCCCTCCATCCCCAACCCCCTGCGGCCAAGCCAAGGCGCTCCCCCGCTCCCGGCCNGGAGGGAGCGGGGTGCGGCGGGAGGAGCGCGGGGAGCCGGCTTTACCTGCCCCGGGAATGGCCAGACCCGGATCGGATCCGCGCTCCGGGTTCCGATCCGCTCCGGAAACCACGCGCCAGCGGAAGCCGGCGCGGGCGGGCGCGGAGCAGGCCGGGAAGTGTAGTGCGGTGGGGCCGGCCCCGGCCCTGACCCCGGCCGCGTCCCCGGCCATGGCCCTGCCTCACCGCCCGGGGTGCCGCCACCCGGGTCCCCTCCCCGGCGGGTTTCACGCCGGAGCCTCCGCAGTCTTTGGCGGCGGCTCCCCGGGCCGGGCTGGAGGCGGGCGGTGGCCGCGCTGAAGGTGGCGGAGCACCCGGGTGGCTCTCGCCGGGTTTCCGGTCTCCTCACGGGCAGTGCCGGGGAGCGGGCTGGCGGAAGGGTTGGCAGAAGCAGAATTACAGGATCGGTTAGGTTGGAAAAGACCTCCAGGAGCATCCAGTCCAAGCTGTGACCCAACACCACCCTGTCCATCGGACCCCTGAGTGCCGGTGTTTCCTTAAACACATCCAGGCGTGGGGACTGCCCCACATCCCTGAGCTGCCCGTCCCAGTGTTTCATCACATCAGTGAAGAAATTCTTCCTGATGTCCGACCTCACCCTGCCCTGGTCCAGCTTAGGCCATTTCCCTGTCCCTTGTTCCCTGGGAACAGAGCCCAGTTCCTGCCTGGCTGTACCCTCCTGTCAGGGAGCTGTAGGGAGCAGTAACATCACCCCCGAGCCTCCTTTTCTGCAGGCTCAACACCCTCAGCTCCCTCAGCTACTCCTCAGAGGGCTTCTGCTCCACACCCTTCCCCAGCTTCGTTGCCTTTCTCTGGACAAAAGCCACATCAGGTTCTCAGTGGGCCCAAGCCCTGGCCATGTACACAAGCGCCTGTGCCTCCTTTCCAAGCCTCACCGAGGTTCAGCACTCCGGGATGAGAGGACATAGTCTCAGGTTGCACCAGAGGAGGTTCAGGTTGGACATTAGGAGGAATTTCTTCACATGAAGCATAATTAGGCATTGGCAGGGGTTGCCCAGGGAGGTTTGGAGTCCCCATCCCTGGAGGTATCCAAGGAGTTCCTGGACATGGCACTCAGTGCTCTGGGCTGGGGACAAGCTGGGGATCGGTCAAGGGTTGGACTCGATCACCTTGGGGGTCTTTTCCAACCTAAATGGTTCTACGATTCCTAAATCTCACATTCTGGCATTACCAGGATTTGTCAGCGCCCAGCCCTGCTGTGCCTGCCAGCACAAATCATTTTGGAGGGTTTAAACCTTCAGGTTATTCCACCACTCCAGGCAGTGGCCAGGGCAAGAAGCACACAGGCTTTTTGTATTCAAGCAAGATGCCCCAATGTTTTGCTCTGCTGAGAAGTGTTGCCTGCAGTGGAGTCCCCCAAAGCCTTATGCAGTGCTCCCTGCCACCATGGTGTGACTGCTCAGCCTTCACTGTCACAACACCACTGGGGATCAAAAGGTGGTGGGAAGCTGGCACCAGCTGTTTTCTCCAGGGAATGTGCTCTTCTCACATCTGGATACATCTTTACCAGCTGGAAACCGCCAGAGCCTTTCGCAATCCTTACCCATCCCACAAACCCAAGTAACAGTTTCAAGAGAGAGGTGTAGAGAGTGTTCTGAGAATGGGTCACCAGGTCACATCTTTCTGCTCCAGCAGGGCCAGCCCAGAGCACGCAGCACAGGGTTCTATCCAGATGGCTCTGGAATAACTCCAGCGAGGGAGACTCCACAGCCTCTCTGCACAAGCTGTTCAAGGCTTGGTCACTGCACGGGGAAGTTCTGCCTCATGTTCAGGTGGAGCTTCTGTGCATCAGTTTCTGCCCATTCCCCTCATCCTGTGGCAGAGCCTGGATCCATCCCCTGGCCATCCCCCCTTTAGCTATTTATACACATTAAAGAGGTCCCCTCTCAGGGGTCTCTTCTTTCCTCATAGCAGAGATGCTCCACACCCTTAATTTGTCACCCTCTGCTGGTTCTTCTCCAGGAGCTCCTGTCCCTGCTGTGCTGAGGAGCCAGAGCTGGACACAGCATCCAGAGGTGCCTCCAGGGCTGAGCAGGGGGACAGGATCACCCCTGACCTGCTGGAAATGCTCTTCCTGATGTACCCAGGGCACCATGGCCATACTGTCTGTCTTGTCACGTGCTTGGGGAAACTGAATGCAGCATCTGAATTTTCAAAATATTGTACTTGGGAAAACAGTGTTCATTTCAGGATGGGGAACCATTTCTTCTTTCAAAATTACTCACCAGCAGTTTGAAGTGACTACAGGAGTAGTAAGGGGAGTTTTTTTAAGGATCTAACTGCATGTACAAATTATTTGCTTTTCCAAGGACTGAAGCTGACTGGTAGTTTTTGTATAGTCTGCTTTTACTTATTTTCCCTGTATACTTCAGTGCATACTCACATGGACTTCTGCCTGGTTTTCTCCAGCATCCAGCACACCACAGTGGTTTATCCGACTTGCAGTGCATTCACTTTGTCACAGTAAGTATAAATTAATTCAGTATAGTTATCTGTACATTTACAATGCATGTGAGTCTGGATCCTGCAGCTCCAAAATTATTTTTTTCAGCATTAACCTCAGACTGTGAAATTGTATCTTATGCCAGGCTCACGTGGGTAGAGAGGTGAAAAATTGAAGATGCTTTATATTTATTGTTTAAGAATGATGAACCAGAGGGAAGAGTATGGTGCCACACTTGGAGCTACATCCATTCCTGCTGTCCCTCTGACAGGTCTTGTCACTTTTGCTAATGTACAGGAATGGCATCATACAAGGTAAAAAAACTCACCAGAGATTAGAGCAGGGAGGAAAAGGATGAAGGTTTGTTAATAGGAGACTATCAGGAAATTTGAGCTAAGCACTACAATAATATGAAATAAACATGTGGGCAGTAACTCCCAGTAAGGGAATGTAACATTTCCTTGTAAAAGAGGGTAGAGCCCTCAGCTTTGGAAGGGAAATAAAAACATTATTGTGGCTATTTTCACATGAATGTCTTTTATTTGTTTTGTTGGGTTTTTTGTTGTGGTAGTTTTAATGTTGAGGTTGGGTTTTTTCCCCTCAGTCTGGTAGGGCTTTGTGGCAGCAGTGATTTATAACATAACCTTTTCAATAAAATCAGCACAAGGGAACCTAATTCCCAGGCTGTGCTCATTCTAGTACTGGTGTATTCCCCATAGGATCCAGGTCCTAAAACTCCCCCCCTCCCCCGCCCCTTAATTCAGGATATTACAACATAACTCAGAGAAAAAAATACTGAGTAACCACAATGAGCTCCACAATTCCTTCTGCCATTAGATTCCCTACTCAATCCATGTTTCAGGTGATTTCTCAAGCAACAAGGGGCTGCCTGATAGGGTGGGGTTATCAGGAAAGAACTCTGCTCCTGAACAAACAGGTAAATGGTCTGTGTTAAGCAACAGGTCAAACTACTGAAGGAGGGTAGAAAACTATCTGTTACACCTGGGTATGTAGGACAGCACACCACACAGAGACAATTGGCTTTTATTGTATGTACAGCAGGAGTTACTTCTTTAAAAAAATCCTCTTGGGTTTTTGTAGTGATATAATAAATCTGTACATCATAGATTTCATAATTGCACCAACTTGAGTTTATGTATGCACAGAAAGAAAAACACACCACAGAAGAAGTGACTATGACAGTTGATGCTAGGAAAAAAAAAGTTTTACCCCATCTGGAATAATACAGAGCATTATACATCATTGGGAAATACAGAGTTATAATACTGGAAAGACCTCAGATCATCCTTCCCAGCTATTTTCACACCATGCCAGCACCTTGCATAGTAGCAGTTTGGATATCCTGAGTGAAGTGGTATTATTCACCCTTAACTTAAAGTAATCACCCTTGTTATATAATTAATCTGGAGTTGTTTGTCACCAAGGCTGAGGCTTAGCAATGTGCAGAAGCATATGCTGACTTTAAACACATGAATAAATCCACTTAGGTCCTGTTAAGGTCAGAGCATGAGGTCAGCTGTTCCCACTCACAACAGGAATGTCTTAGCCTGGAGCTATGGCACAGTTAATTCTAGAAGCACTTCTCTCAAACCTCAGCTCTCCAAATCAAAGCCTGCAGTAAACTCAACTGGAAAATCCAGGCAGCTCTCACCTTGCAACACCCAGAGCTCCCAGACCTAAAATAGGTGTTAAAACAAGAGCAAGATTGTTATTTTGCCTCCCCATCCATATCTGGTAGCATTTTATGCTTTCAGCTTTGTTTTTTCCTATGATGTTTTGCACATCAAGAACAGCAGAACTCTGCAAGAAATACACAGCAGAAAGTTTTCACTTGCAAAACACCTAGAACCAGCAAGGAGATGCAGGACCAGGAAATGCTGTCAAATTCCACTGATCCCCAAAACTGGTGTAATTGCCAGCCAATTTCATCAGAAAAGCAGCACTATAAATCCAGTCCTCTCAAGAGCAAGACAGTACAAGGTCTGTATGGCCTGGAGCCCCAGCCTGTCTCCCAAAGAAAGAGCAGGGGAAAAAGAAAATTTGTCAGAAATCCTAAGAATAAAACCCAGTATTTATGCCTGCAGAGTGTATGACCTGTCCATTAAGCTGAAGAACTTTGGCAAAGGTATTTTGCTATGATCTGTCCATTAAGCTGAAGAACTTTGGCAAAGGTATTTTGCTTTCAAAATGAATTTTTTTCCACCCTGGCATTCCTTCTGCCTCAGATTCCCAAGTTTCATATATTGTTAAGAGTGAAATGACTCAAATTTCTTCCTTGGTCAAGTGGGATATAAAATACCAATGACCTAGGGATAAAGTCTTCCCCTCCTTTTTAAAGTGACTTTGAAGGGGATGTCAATCACTTTAACAAAGTTACTTAGCTTATATTCCCATTGGAGATACTGGATAGTTTTATTGCTTTCATCTACAAAGAGTAACTTAATTCTTGTACTATTTGCTCAGTCAAAATTCACACTAAAGCTAAGACAAATCTTGGTGAGGACAGGGCTTGTCACCATTGAGGTAAATTTAAACACCATAAAGCAAAACAAATTACAAATACAAATTAAGAAGATGCAGGTATGGGCAGAAAAATTCTTTAGAAAGGAACAGCAAGCCTTCATCTCTTAGTCCTCATAAAATAAATACCCATTCTTTCTTTGCTGTACAGAACATCCAGAAACACAGAAGTGTGAGAAAAGGGACGAAAGGAATGAACATTTTACAGGTTGTTTCCAATCTACTGTTCTGACATCATTAAATTGCAAGGCAGTAAACAAGAAGTGTTCAATGTAATAATATAATGTAAAGATTTTATCTAGTGTTCAAGTGGGTAGTTATTAAAATTCTTTGTAATTTTAATAACTAGCATTTGAACAATGGATCAAATTACAAAACACAGATGGTGTTTTGTGAAACAAAATCTGCACAGGACACATCACGGTGTTATTTGTGCCAGTTGACAAATCCAGTTCTTTCTGACTCAAAACTGCAGTGTGGATCCTGCAGGTTGTGAGGATCCAGCTCACACTGACCCAAATACACAAAAAATGTATATCCTCAGATCTCTTGATCTTAAATGACAACCTAAGGAGGGGATGGGATTCATTATTGTGGGTCTTTGGGGTTGTCACAACTCAGCTGTCCCCTTGTGTTTAGTGCCTTAGCTTGTTTTTACAGCAGGACATAAATTATTTGCAGAGGAGTAAGAAGAGGTGAGGAACACACCCGCCAGATACAAACATCCAACATCAAACCAAACAATGTTTATTTTCCTGAGGAGTGAAGGCAAATAAAAAACCAGATTCCCTTTTTACACCAAATGCCTTGCTCTCCTTATCTGGAGAATTCATTCTCTCTTAACACATGTGAGCCCAAACCTTCACACAGTTTGCAGTAAAGAATGTCCTTCATTCCCACCATTGAGACAAGCATTCAAGTGATCATCAAAACCTTAAATGAACCACTTTTTTCATGTATATCCATTCTCCGGGGTAATTACAAGCAAATCCCAGTGCTGTATCCTGCAAGTTACTCAATGTTATTTCACTCTGTTCTACAGTACATGCTAAAGCTTCTGTAAATTAAAATCCCAGCTCAGTAATTTAAGAAGACTTCAAGTAATGTTTTGTGCTGCCTTTACATTCCCAATTCCACAGCTCTGTTTTTAGGGTATGGATGTGCTACCCATGGAGCTCAGTTTCATTCGGATTTCTTGAATTTAGGGAACAGTTGTGGTTTTATCCTTCAGCAACAAAGACTGAGCATTTAAAAATGGCAGGGACTTGACCCCCACCCTGCCCCGTAACACAGAGAGTTCCTGGTAAAATCAACAGAAAAAGTGTCAGTTGAGGGAACATGACATCAGGGGTTTTAATGCTCACACCATGAACCACTGCAGAACAAATGAAGAAACAAAATTTCTACTTTGTATTAAATTAGAAATAAACAAAACTGTTCAGGCACATTCAGGCTGGACAAACCTGTATTACTGAACTGGGATTTCTAAGCACAATACAGCTCCAGAAGATTAATTTGTACCCAATTTTCAAAATACAGAACATGAAAATGCCTTCAAGTGTTTTCATAACAAGCAGCATGCTTAAACGTACAACTATTTGATAGTCTGGTCTACTGTTCCACCACAGTGATCTTAGGAGGTTACACATAAACAGTATTTTTAAACAGTAAAAAGATTTTGACTGTTCAGTTCTAATATTTTCTTGGTAAAAAAGAAACGGAACCCCCTCTACTTTGATATTGATTTACCAGGGAACCTTGAGTCCATCAGAAATTTGAAATGTGTTTCTATTCTTCAGTAACTTTCTATTTTTGATGAATGTTTTAAATTGAAAGCCCAAATATCTGCCAAAGTGTTGGACAGCTTAAAGGGAGGAAAGGGGCCAGGGGAAAAATCACTCTTGGCAAAGTAGGCACAAGGTCTATCATCCATTCAGGTCAGTAATTTAGTTGGAATGAATGGATGTTTTTCTTGGCTAAAGAGAACAGGCTTGGTCCTTTGTCCTCAGCAGGAATGTAGATGATGGAAAAATACAGGTAAAGCATGAAAGATGGTACCTGTGAAATACTGACATTTTACTCTTCTTCACAGCCAAAATGAGAACTATGCCTTTGCTCCCATCAGTTTTTCATTTTAGATTAAAGGAGCCAGCTGCAATATTTAGCAAGGAAAAAAGGTTAAAAAACTCATCCGACCAACCACTCAGCACATGACAACACTGGCAGATCTATAAACTGAACTAAGGGAATTCATACTTTTTCAAAAGCTTCCTTCACAACCGTGTATTTTAAGATCTCAGTAAGTGTTTGGCAAGTAAGACAAGCACTGTAGGGTTAACTATGCTCTACTCACCATTTACTGCTCCTAGCTTTGCATTCGGTATGATGGTTTATGTACTTGTCTAACAAGCACTTGGGAGAAGGAATTACAGCCCCATAGATGAGTTTTTGCATCAGCAGTACAGTTTCTCACACAGGGAAGAAAAGCTACATGTAAGATTTTACAAATACTTTGTTTGCGTGTAGCTTCAAGTAGATTTAAAAAAAAACCACCCAAGTTTTGTGTTTTAAAGCGTAACTTCTTTATAAGCAGAACATTAAACAATATGCTAGTATTGGTATTTGCATAATTTATTGATTTATGGCTAATGTCAAAGGCATCTCTCCACCTCCACAGGCTGAGCAGTGATTATAGCAGGCTACAGTTATTATAGTAGGGTGTCTGAGTCAGCATTTTCCTTCTGCTTCTGAACACTCACCCGCTTCCAAATGACAGCACAAAGTGGATCTGGGCCTCTTTTTTCCCCCTTTCAGTCAGACTAGAAAAATCAGTTGCTACTGTTGCAGTGAGGGAGCACAGTGGTGTTTTCTCTCTCTGCAGAGGTTCAGTCACGTAAACTGTGTGTTTCAGTTCAGAGCTCCCTGTTGATGTAAATCAGGTGATCACATTTGGGTCCTCCCTACAGATCAGTCAGGCTGGAAGTCACAGTGGGGTCATCTGGTGCCACCTCCCTGCTCCAGCAGGGCCATCCCAGAGCACAGGGTTGTGTCCAAACAGTTCTGGAATATCCCCAGGGAGGAGATCCCACAGCCCCTCTGCTCTCTGCTCAGGGCTGGGCACTGCCCAGGGCAGAAGTTGTGCCTCCTGTGAGGGGAATTGCTGGGCTCAGGCCCTGCCCGTGGCTCTGGGGCCATTGCTGGGCCTGGAGCAGAGCCTGGGCCTGCTCTGACCTCTGCACACAGGGACAGACACAGGGACAGACACAGGGACAGGGACAGACAGGGACAGGCAGGGACAGACACAGGGACAGGGACAGACACAGGGACACCAGGGCCAGGCAGGGCTGAGCCCCTCTCCCTGGGGCTCCTCTCCAGGCTGAGCAGCCCCAGCTCCCTCAGCCTTTCCTGGGCACGGAGCTGCTCCAGGCCCTTGCTCAGCTCCAGGAGCTCCTGTCCCTGCTGTGCTGAGGAGCCAGAGCTGGACACAGCACCCAGAGGTGTCCCCAGGGCTGGGCACAGGGGCATTACCTGCTGGAAATGCTCTTTCCAGTGTACCCCAGGACATCAGGTGCCTTCTTGGTCCCCACCTGCACCATTCCTCATCCTCCCTCCTCTTCCAGAAGAAACCACACACTCCTCCAAAAGCTGGACACATTCAGCACTGCTCGTATTTGGAGGAGCGACTTCATCATCAGAGAGAAAAAGCGTTTTGGAAAAATAAACCAAAAAGACCACTGTTAATAGTGAACATCCTTTTATGCAAGTCATCAGCCATATTTGTATTCTCTAGTACTGCTCTGTAAACAAGTGCTCAACTGGTGAGCAGGAATGCCATCGGAGAGGGTTTGGCTTCATAGGTACGGCTCTCCCGAAGCCCCGTTCAGTTTGCTCTTGCTCTTGTTCCTGGAGAGGAGCTTCTTGCTCAGAATTCGTGAGAGTGTCCCCCCCTTCTTGCGGCTCTCCTCTGACAGAGGCTGCTGCAGGAACACCAGGTCGTTGTGGGACTGGCTCATCCCCGGGTCCTTCTGGTGGTGCTGCCGGCGGAAAAACAGCTTCGCGCTCTTCTTCAAAATCCCACCTGTGCAGGAAAAAAGTGCAGGACACTTTAGACAGAACAGGCTGCAGTCCTCTTGAAACTCAGCTTTAACTGCAGCACGAGTGAGAAAAGCTGATCCTCTGATTTAAGGCTCCCTCCTTACACTTAGCTCCTAATGCTCCTCTGGTCACACTAGTGGTCACACACACATGCACGGTGACCGGGGTGGGTTGTACCCTGGGCTCTCACGTGTCACAGAGGCACATCCAATCTTTCCAACCAGTGAAGTAGAAAGGACTTTATAAAAAGAATGAAAGAGAGGAAATAATGTTACTCTTTGTTGCTTCAGAGATCAAAGGAGGTGAAGATCAGCCCGTGAGGCACCACGTGAAGCAAATTTTAATTTGAGGTGCAGGACAACAGTACCTGGCAGTAAACATATGTACAGTGGTTCTGTACAAGCCAAGCAGCAGGTGTTCTATATAAATTCAGCAGCACCACCCAGAGTTAACACTCACAAAGCATTTGCTATTCTAAAACCCTGTTAGGAACAGCAATGCACTTCAAGCAGATTAAAAATAATATTACATCTGCTTCCAACAGGTTCAGAAGTCTGCCCAAATCCTTCCTGTGGTAAATCAAGTTGCTTTATTTTGTCATGTTCTTTCCCTTGACCCCCTGTCAAACCCAGCATGCAGCCAAGGCAATTGCAGCTGTCATCTCACCAGGGACTCATGCTGCCAACAGCAGCTATCACTACTCCTCTCTTTGCAAGCTTGGGTTGTTTTTGCAGCCATGCTGCCAAATTCCACCCTCCCTCTCCATGTGTGCCTGGTGTGCAGCTGGCAGGGACACTGCTCCAGGCTACCAGCAACACTCAGCCTGGCTGGGACATCAGCTCTGTGTTAAAATAGCATCAGTTTTATATGGAATTGGTAGGGCTGATGCCCCAGGTGGGAAGAGCCCATTTGAACAGAAGAGGACCCAGGTGTCAAGCCAGCACAAGAGCTCCTGGCAGTCAAACTTGGATGTGGGGACAGTCACCTCCCTGGCAGAGCTTCCACAGCCCCTCCCTGCACCACTATCAGGTTTCCTGATCCTTTCCAAGTTCAGCTATTAATTCCTGTCATGCCATGGTCTTGATTCTGCTTTTCCTCTGCTGCAAATGGACACAAAAAGCAACACAGTGCAGTTCTTTCACGGGACACTGCCGCAGCTAGAATTAAATGTTTGTCCCCCAAGGACCTGCCAAGGCCTCTGTGTCACTTTGCACACAGGGACAGCTGCAGAACAGGCATTTCACAGCAGCCAGATGCTGCTTTGTGCACACCAAAGCAGTCATAAACATGTACTTGGGTTTATTACTGTGTACTTTAAGGGCTAAGCACTCAGCACCTGAGAGGATATTCAAGCATGTTTTTTTTTGGCAGCTGCTGAGACTCTCCTCACAGGGCACAATGAGATGGGAAGCAGAAATCAGCTGAAAGCAACCAGAACTCGTGGATTTGAATCTTGACTGCTCTCCCATCAGCCTCTGACTGATCTTTCTGGCAAGGCAGTACCACTTCAAGCTGTCATCAGCAGCACAAAAGCAGCAGTGTTCCACCCCAGGACAGTGACAGCTGCTGCTGTGCAGAGGCTGGAGGGGTGCAGAGGCCTCGCTGCAGTGCAGCTCCTGTTTGAGCAGGCAGCTGTTCTGCCCAGCAGCCCTGGCAGCAGCACTAGGACACAAGGGTTTAACCCTAAGCAGATTTTTATTCCCATCCATTCTGTTATTCAGACTGATTCTCTACATCAGGAAAAAGCACCTGACTAAGAATGCTCCAAAAATTGTGCTGGTGGCCTGGGACAACTCCCTGCAGCTGAGGAACCGTGGGCAGCACTTCCCTGAGAGCAGCACAGGCTCAGCACAAGCAGCAGCCCCTGACACAAGAGCTCCCTGGTGTCCAGCCTCTGCTGCCTGGAAGCTTGCCACATGCCCAGCAGTGTGCAGCCAGCTTGGAGCGTGCTGCCTGGCAGTGGCTCTGGCTGCTGTGCAGACATGCAGCCCTGGGAGAGGCAGGGCAGGGCAGGGCAGCAGCCTGGCAGTGCTCTTGCTGGTTTATGTGCTGGTTCATGTGCTGGCTCATTTGCTGTTTGCATGCTTATGCCTCCAGTTCAACATGATCCATGTGCCAGCCCTGCCCCCAGCACCAGGAGATGAGCAGAGAGCACTGTATGAACTCACTGCACTGATGTAGGGTGTTCTGAAAATGCTGGTGGGGGGTGGGATCACTTCTGAATCTCATTTAGGCTAATGGAGGAAGATTTCCTTCCACATCTATAAGGATACCAACAGAGATTGCTTTCCATTCCTTCCCAACTTCCAAAACAGTTTTCATACAGGTGGTTTTGTAAAAAGCTGCTGATTTTGTAAATACCTGCTGAGATTGTGGTAGCTCTGTAAGTTAGGCTAGAAAAGCTTCATCTAAAGCTCTATAAGCAGCAGGTTTTGAAATAAGTTTTGTTTGTATGTATATACAGTTATGGGGTCACACATGGTTTGCATGAGCCGATTCTGATTGATGTAGAGCATCCTCCAAACCTTCCCTGCTGCCCTCTCTGTGTGACCCTTCTGGACAGCACAACCACCAGAAAGATGATTTGTCACAGCAGACTGGTCTGCTAAGACACCTCAGCACAGGAAGGTAATTTTGGAAGGAGAAAAGGAATGGATAGGGGGAGAAGAAAATGGGTGTCAAACTAATTTTTGCTTCAGTTTTTACAATGAGTGTCTCATTGTAAAGCTACATTTTCTTAGGGATAAAAAAAAGAGACAAAAATAACTTACTGTGTAGGTAATTAATTCTGGCTGGCATAGCAGTCATCTTAAGTTAATAAAAGGGAACGGGTAAGAAAGAGGAAGTCAGAAAGGTAAAAAAACAAACAAACAAAAATATGCAAGAGTAAAAAAAATTGCTAGCTTTAAGACATTAACACACACAAAAGGCTTTTCAAAGCAGAAGGGGTTTGTTTGGGTTTTTTGCCGTGTTTGGGTTTTTTTTGTTGTTGCATTTGTGGTTTTATTTGTGGTGGGTTTTTTTGTTGTTTGTTTTTTTTTAAGGGAAAGCATTTGACAAACAGAAGCCTTGAACTATTCACAGCTCACTGAAGGCAGGGGGGATGAAATGTTTTCCCATCTTACTCCACAAAAGCTACTCAGCTGTGACAAAGCAGAGATTCAAGACTTCCACAAAGACATCTGTGTATAATGAAAGGGATTTGAGCCAGTTTTTTTCAAGTATTTTTTCAAGATGATACAACTCTCTCAGAGATATTTTGCACTTTTTAGCAGACTTATACTGAATTGTGTGAAAAGGCTCTCTAGAAGCCTCATCTCTTTGCACAGGGAAACTCAAAACTAGACAACAACTCACATACAAACTTTCACTTGCTTGCTTCAGAATAACATGTTGAAGAAGAGTCCAGAGGTTTTGCAGTTTCTCACACAGCTTCCTAAACTTTTCCAGGCTCCAAAATGAGCCAAATCCCTTGACAGCTAACCCACTCCCCTCACCCCAAACACACCAAGGCTTTCCAGTGCCTGGGCATGTGTGTGACAGGGATTGTTGCTGTTCCCTCCTGATCTCTCATGTGGAGCAGTCCAGCTGTGGGAAGGCCAGAGAGCTCCATGCTCCAAGGGAGGGTCCTGACAAAGAGCTCCAGTGTCTGCCCTTGGGTGAGGGGGGTGAAAATCCAGTAAAATAGGGAGGTTTTGTAGTGAGCCATTTCCCAGGATCTCTGGGTGAGGAAGGATAGAAAATAATAAAGCAGATAGGGAAGGTTATGAGTGAAAAGCACACTATTTTTGGCAACTTTAAGGTGCAACCTGTGTGCCTGCTTGGGGCACAGTCCACTGCACTGACCCTTTTGTAAGACTTCCTAATAGTCCCTGTGTTTACCACAAACCAGTGCTCAGAGGTTACTTGATTTACCAAGGAAACACAAAGACATTTTCACACTGCAGCTATTCAGGTTTGTAACTACCTAAGCAAAATGATCTGATACCTTCTTTATTTATTAAATTACCTTTTATTCCGTTTTCTTTAGCAAATTAATGAAATGAGTGAAAAGGGGGAATCTGTTCAGCAGGAAGTTTCTGCTTCAGCTGTGGTGCTTCCCTGAACACACACTTCATTGAGCGCAGGGCAGCCTTGTGCTCAGAGAGGTGAAGGGGGAAGAGGAATGTGTTGGAAAGCAAGAGTGGATCCCTGCCATCTTCACCCTGGTAATGGGGCTGGCAATATAGGGCAAGTCCTGAGTTACAAGGACACAGTTTTCCTTGAGGAATTGATATTTTGACTAGTGATTTCTCTCCCAAATAAATGAGTTGGGTGTAATGAGCTGCCAGCTTCTAAGGGTGAGCTGTTTCCTCATGGAGGGGAGGGTAAGAAAGCCTGAGCTGGTTCAGAGAGCTGCAAGTAAAACAGCTTCAACCAACACCACAATCACAAAGAGTTTGAAGGACAAAAAAAATCAATAAGGATGAACTACTGCAGCCAATTACACAGAGAAAGCAGTCGCTGAAGTGGAAGTGAGGATCATGTACCTTTAGATTTTTTCATGCTCCCAGTTTCTGAAACACTTAATGAGCTCCCAGATATTTCTTCAGAGGTCTGGTCTAAGAGTGTGCTGGTGTCCCACTGCTGGCTGCCATTCTCCAAGCCCCAGGCCTTGTGAGTGCTTTGCTGTGGGTCACTGCCAGGGACTCTTTCTGAAGCATCCAGTGACTGTTTTTTGTCAGAGGTGATTTTTGCAACAGCTTCCTCCACAGAGGGTGGATCTGCTTCCCTGCAGGAGCTGTCCATGGCTGCAGCATAGTCCATCATCAGTGAAGCTTCACTGTCCTGAGATAAAGAGGTCTGCCCAGTGGAAATAAGAGACAACACTGACACGAGTCATCCTGCTGGACAAAAACAAACCTCCCTGCAAGAGTGATTTTAACTCTTGACACTTGTATTGCTCAGGACCATCAGCAAGCCACCTGAAGCTTCCTTAGCTCTACTAAAGGAGGGGAGCACTTAGCTAAGTTTTAATCATGTTGCAAAGGCCAAATGAGTGAAAAAATCAATTAAGGAAATGCCTTCCACCTATGCCTGGCCCCACTACAACAGCAGGACTCCCCTATATGTGCTGCTGTAATGAAGTGTCAGCATACACAGAAAATGTTTTGGTCCTTCTAAGAAAATTAACATCAAAGCATTTCATCTTGTCTCATTGTTTGCCCTCCCTCTGAAACAGAGACCAGAGAACCAGAGATTTTTCAGAGGGTTTTAACAGCTTTGAAAAAAAGTATAAAAATCTTCCATACTTTTTCAGTGCATCTTCCCTATATGAGTGAAACACAGAATATAAAGAATATAAAACTTGAAGCTGAGTATCTAAATTATTGTACTTTAAAAAAAGGCCCAAAACTATGCAGCTTAAATATAACATGTGGCTCCAAATTGGCACTGGAAAATCTCTGTGGTATAGTATAAATGTTTCAAAATTAAAAGTGCTATTTCATTTTTTATATATATATATATACACGTATTTCCTTACATTCATGGGCTAGACTTGGCATTTAGAGTGAAAACATCCCTGGTTGTCTGTGTGTCTGTTTCAGCTCTTATGTTTAGTATGAAATTAGCTCTGTCTTCTTACCATACATTCTTGTTTTATATACGTATTTTATATGTATCCTCTCTTCTCACCTAAATTGATTTTCCCAAATCCCTAACACTACTCCTATCAAAAGATACAGTGCATTTTAGTCAGGCTGTCCAATCTAACAATCAGAACCCAACACCCTGATTTGGCTGAACTTGAAACAGTCACAGAAATAACTTGGCACACAAAACGGGATTCTGCAGGGACACAGAAGCCCTGTGAGTGCTGCAGTCAGTGCAGAAAAGGCTTTCCAGAACTAAGCATGAACTCTAAGTGCTGTTTTCTGCTCTACCTTGGACACCCCTGATATGATAATGGTGCTTTTCTTCCGAGGAGACTTCAGCTTCTGCTTTGCAGACTGGCTCAGCTGCCGAATGGCTGCTTCTGCCACAGGGTCGGTGCCGTTCAGTACCAGCAGCTCTGCAAAGAAAGGAGCATTTCAGAGGGGCAAGGAAACAGGAAAAAACAGAGCACAGACAGGCAGAGTTTGTCCTGGATTTAAAATCCACAGAAATGGCATAAACACCATAAACTTGCCAATTCACCACCCAGCTGTCTTTCCCTCCTGTCACCCATTTTTGGAGAAAAGGTACCAAAATGGCATTTGCAAACCCTTTCCATGAGAACAAAGGAGGTTCTGGAAGCCTGGAGAAAGCACCCCCCCATTACTTCAATGCATTGCTGCCCTGTGGTGACAGCAGGGACATCATGAAATATCCCAGTCATGAAGAACCATAGTTCTAATATGGTACAAGGCTGGCACATGATGCTACTTCCTCAGGTAGCTTTTTTGTTATTTTGCTCCTTTTCTAGATCTCCCTGATCAGCATTTCCAGTTTTGCTATGGCACTGTGATAGGGTGGGGAAGGCAAAGCAGCTGTCTCCAAATCCTGTAAAGTGCACTGCCTTTTCCCCTCCAACCACTGTACAGGAATATAGAATCTTCCGTATAAAATGCTCTTTACTGACAAACACAAGTTTATTTTTAAGCATGGCCCTTTCTGGCATCTAGGACACGAACACACATTAATCAAATTCATCAAGCTCAGGAACAAACAAGGTTAAGGAAGTCAACAAGACAAAAATCCCCATGTTTAATTGCCTGAGGTGGATTTTTCTGGCAAGAGTTTTAACAACAACAAAAAGAATAGAGGCAGGAATAGCACCAGTGTTAACTAAATTGAGTAGTGCCTTTTGTTACTGTAACAGTAATGTAAGAAAAGATGAGGCCTAGAATTAAAAATATGTGTGCATGTCTGCACGCTCATCTCAAACCCTGACTTTTTCCATCTCCCCAGCCCCTGCATTAATTCCTATTATTGCCATCACTCAGAACTATGGCACAGACACAGCATCTTTTCCAGAGTGCTTGCTGCTAGTTTGCCATGATGTTTGTAATGACTTTTACCTAAGTTACTGCTGTACCAAAAGCTCCTTTGTATTTCTTTCATTTGGCTTTTATTTGAATGAGTAATTCTTCCTGCAATACTGTATAAACACTTCACAGAAATCCCCCCAATAAAAACATTGTCCATAACAATATGGAATATGCTGTCTCCAGGTGAATTTTCCAGTAAGTGTTTTGTGTCTTTAATATCATAAACACTTCAGAGAGTCGACTCAGAAATCTTGCACTATCTTAACATTTCCCAAATTGATGTAGTAATACCACACTGCTTCGTGGTGTCAGAGTATTCCTTACCCTAGAGATAGGAAAAGATCCAAGTGCTGTTACAGCTATTTGTGGTTACTCCTTCCTGCCCTTCCCCACATTTGTTGGCCAATACATTTCTGTCTCTCAGAAAGTTCCTGATGTGCCAGGAGCAGCCCAGATCATCTCCAGGTTGTCCATTCCCCACTCACACCTGTACAAAGCCAACTGAGCTTCACAGCAGGTGCCACTGGCAGCCACACTGGGTCACATCTGTCACTACTCTTGCCCACAGAGCCACTGAAAGGTTCAGTGGTGACCACACACAGGACTGAAAAATGTGCTGAAGCTTCAGAGCTGCAACTTGAAAAGGTAAATTCTTCAGAGACAAAATCAGGTGTATATACAATTTAAAGTGAATTTATAATTACTGTAAATGTCACCTGACACTCTGAAGGAACTTCAGCTGTATCCAGGTGACTTAGGAAGGAGGACAAATGGGCACAGCAAGCCCAAAAAAGCCCAGTGGCAGGGCTAGGAAGAGAATTGAGTCTCCCTTACATCAGTCCAGCCTCTGCCTTCTCCTCAGACACAGAGGACTTAGAGGTGCAGGTCACAGGGTTTTAATTTAGTGCAGCATCCCCCATGCCTTTATAAAAGGAGGCATCTTTCATTCAAAAGTAAGAGAACAGACTTACTTTTGGCTTTTCTGCAGCCTCCTCCCCTCTCCAAACCACAGCTCATTGTTATTTGTTCACAACCAGTAATTTAAATTGCCAATTAAAACCAGACTTTTACTGCAAGGCTGCCATACCCCAAACCACAGTGCTTTGTAACAAAAACACCCCAGTGCTGCTGACAGGCAGCAGCCACATGGGCTGGCTGTCATTTTAACAGGATCACATTAATCCCACGTGCAGACCAGAGAAATGTTCTCCTTAGCAGCCCCAAACGTTTTTATTACCTGTATCTGAAGATGACAAAGTTTTGCTGACTGGAGCACCATGAGAATGGAGGGCTTCAACAATGAAATCCTTTTCAGTCACCTTGACTTTAACTGGAGTTTTCACAGGAGAATCTGAGGACCAAGTTTTTTGGTTATTTGAACTGGTTAAGACTTTTTTTTTGTGTTAATAAGAATTTATTATACCAGTTATTCCTGTTCAAATTGTGTTTGAGAAAATTGTTTAACAGAAATTCTCAACACATGTTCTGTGGCAAACCTGACCCTAAAAGGCCAGTGAAGTGTGAGAATTTTTTTAAACATTTTTAGACGTTCAAAACATGAAAGAATGTTTTTAAACATTCTACTGCAACACATTAGACAACACCCACTTAAATAAAAAATTTGCTTTAACAACTTAAAAGAACACAGATCTTTGTGATGCTTCCCACCAAGACTGTTCACAGGTTGTAGTTTTAAAATTTTCCCAAGAAAAATTGGAAAATTTGCTCCTGGAGGACATGCTGAAAAGTATTTTGCCCCAGGTAACACCAAGCTTCATCAGAGATAATACAGATCAGGATTAGAAGGCACAGGATGGTTTGTTATCAGCAAACCTCTGATATATTTGTCATGTGAAAAACCATCCACCAAAATCCAGCCCTTCTACATCATCACACCATGGTGAAGATTTACAGAATTAAAAGAAATATTAACTGTTCCTCTTGTAAGAAACAAGTTTTGGTGAAAATTAAAATCCTGATTCTGGAGAATACGAACAACAACCCCACTCCAACACATGTGAGACCTCTGGAATTGGTGCTTCCCTGACATCCCAGTCCCCAGTGCTTCTCCTGGTGCCCATGGAGGAACACAGGAAGGTCTGGACGTGCTAACCTGTGCTCAGGGGGGAGGATCTCCCTTCCAGACGAGGTTTGGTTCTCACAGCAGTGACAGTGGTGACCACAGTCCCACAGGGCATCACAGTGCGGTCCTTCTCGATCTTGGTGGCCAGCACTGGAGAGGAGACCTGCCTTGCCTTCAGTTCACTGGGTTCTATAAAAGAGAACTAAGGAGACAAAAAAACACCACCTCAGAAACACAGTCAGGCAAGAAGGACTCTATTTCTGGTACTCCTTTAAGGTTTTTGCTGAGCCAAATTCAAGAGTTAATTCTTTCAATTTCACTGCTGGAATGCAAAATGCAGGGAACTCTCAGAACTTTGGGCCTGGAAGCCAAAGCTGAGAATTAAACACAGGATTTTATCTGAGACCTTGGAAAATGCTTCCAAACTTAGGTGCTAGAAGTGAGAATGTGGATTTATAGTTTAAAGCAGAGACACATTAAGAAGAGGAAAGTTTAGAGTTTTAGAGTTTAAGATATGGAAGAAATGAAAGCAGTTACAAAGGTAAACAAGAAGTTTAGAATGCAGCACTGTAGGTTGTGTCTCATAACATTGACTTTGGCTAAGAAAGCTTACACTGTAGCATGAGTCCATAAGATGAAATATTTAAGGATTGGGTCAAAAACATAAATATCCCTGTTGGCAGTGTTTTATTGGTCAATAAATCCTTAAAAGGTCTTGTAGCTAGAGGTCTTGTGACCTTCTGAACCATTGCAGTAAAGATGTGAGGCAAACTCACCCTTCCTCTCTATGTAGAAGATAAGAAAAATAAACCCCACCATCTAAAACAATTCAGAGGTCCCGTCTCTAAATCATTCAAAATTCCTTCCAAAATCCCATAAGACACAAACACCCTGCAATCAGAACAGGCTGCTCTGACTCAGCCACAAGCCCAAGCATGAGATGAGCACTCCCAAGCAGTTCCTGGAGGAACAGATGCCCCCAGAGCCCCAAGGCCAGCAGTACCTCTGCACTGATGGAGCCCAGCCCGGGCCCTGGCTCTGAGCTGCTCTCCCCGGCCCCTCTGCTCAGCGCAAAGCTGTGCTGGCCACAGGGCTGCTTCCTGAACAGGTCCAGAGGGACAGTCACCTGCCCGGATAAAGGACCTGCAAGGACAAAATCAGCAAGGTCAGCCCAGATCTAAGCTGCCACGATGTGTAAGGGAGAGAATATGGGAAGGGAGGAGAAAAATTCAGGCAAAAAAAATTCGCAGTAGCTGGTTCTACACCACGGGGCAGAGAAGTGGCATTTTACAGCTTTTTTGCCATTTTATGACTATTCCTCAGGCTGGTCTAATACTGTGAAACAGGAAAGAATGGAACCACGATATATTACTTATTTTCTGTTGTTTCTGGCCATTGTTTTTGCATTTATATGCAGAATATCTATGGAAAAAAGGAAACAACTATTAGGTTCTTGGACAATTTCCATAACCAGTTTCTGCATCTTTTGTTTCAGAGGGCAATCTGCAGTCCTGGTTAACTGGTGCATCACAACAACAGTGTTTAATTTGAACTTTAGTAAAACTTCAGCAAGTCTCTTGTTCCTCCCCTGACTTTTTCAGCTCCACTGGACCACAACAAATTATTAGCAAATGTACAGCATGATTTCAGACATGAAATCTTAGTTTTCTGTGCAAAGCAGAATGTTTAAAAACAATAAATTCCTACACCTCACTGGCCTTTTGGGGTCAGGTTACCACAGAACATGTGCTGAGAATTTGTATTAAACAATTTTCTCAAACACTTACAATATGAGCAGGTGTAATAAACTCTTGCTATACCTGCATTATACAAGTAGGGATCTACACTATATACACATAACTCAGCTCCCTGCTCATTAATATGATTCTACTTTGAGTCTCCTATTTAAACTTTTTGGAGAAGAACAGCTCAGCAGGCATGGAGGGGCAGAGGGGGAGGAAGAGAATTGTCAGTGCACTCCACTGGGACCTTTTTCTTCAGGAAACCAGGCTGAAAGTTAAGATGCAGAACATTCCTGGTGTTGTTTGAAAGACAAAAGATGCTTAGGTACAGTCAAGACTACATTTTGTTCAAGAAAAACATAAGTTTGCTGACTCCATATACATATTCTTTTAAAAGTAAAAAATAGCATCCACATCAGAAATTTTTAAAAGGTTTTGACTTTCCAATCCCTCCAATAATCACATATCATAAGCAAGATATTGCACAACTTTGTATATCTAGATTATTAAAAATAACTCTGAAACAACAGAATTGAGTTGTAAAAATGTTTGAGCCCCCCTGTTTTATATTTAACCCAACATAATCAGACTTGGAGTGTTTTACACCTGATTGTGATTTTCATACCTGAATTGTTAGGCACCCTCTGGGACTTGAAAAGGAAGGATTTACAATTAACCCCCATGACTCCCCTTCAGCCACAGAAAAAACTCAAAAGCTTAACTTGAAACCAAAAAGGTTCACAGTGGATCTGTTAGATGTTTAGAAGATGGAAAAATACAGGATATCAGCACCTGGAACACTCAGTATGTTGACAATCTAGAAAGAAACTCAAAGATTCTCTGTTAACTTTAACTCAGGCACCTGGTCAGTGTATTTTCCTTCCACCCATGACTTCTGACAGATCTCACAGTTTCTGTGGCCATCCAGAAATAAAAGGGGACTTCTGTCAACACTCAGCAGAGCTCACACGCTGATCATGCAAAATAGCTCAGTCTTTAAATACTTACTATCCAACTTTCCATCTTCTACTATTTGTAGTTGCAATGCTTTTGATTTGGCACTTAGTTCACTGTGAAGGAAACAAAACCATGTCAGGTCTTTGCAGCCCAAGCAGATTTTCCTTCCCATGTAGGTTTTCCCCTTTTCCCCAGCTTTTCTCAGCCCCCTCCAAGCCAAGCACTGCACCTTGCAGGTGGGTAAGAGTGACTAAAGGTATCACAGTAAAAAAACATGGCCTGGGTCCCTCCCTCACTTTTGCACAGGTTCAATTTGTTGAATTTCAGAGGCTTTTCTTCTCCCCAGGAGCTGACAAACACTGCTCTCCAAGCTGAAGATGGTTCCTAGTCTGACTGCTACACCACAACACCAAAAAGCTTTGTTTCTCCTGGCAGGATCCAATTTGTAAGTCAAGATGCTGGAACAGGCTCAATCAACATCCCTGTCAAAGCAGGAAAGTGTCCTGCAAAAACAGGACACATGCAAGAAAACAAAAGTAGTTACAGCTTTAAATGAGAAGAGTCAGTATCACTTTTCCAAAACAAGACTCAAGGATGCTGCAAGCCAACAAGAGGAGTTTCTGTGTGACAAAACCCAGGTGAACTATTCTCAGAATTACACATGTGGTACTTCCTAAGATGGACTAGACAACAGATACAAAACCTTTCCTCTGACTGACACAATGGAGCAAACTGGGTGCCTGCTGAGGAACCCTCCAGTAAAACTTTATTTTACACCCTTCACATACATTTCATTTTTTTGCACCCTGTTTCAGGATGGTGTGATCCTGGCTGCAGACACCCCACCTCCATTAGATGCTGTGGCACATTATCTATGCAGCAGATTTTAAGTTTTTCCCTGCCACTCCCACCCTTCCTGCACCCCAAAACTTGGAAAGGAGCACCTTGGTGGCACTACTGCTGCTTTGCCATGAAGCTAAAGCAGAGTCTGATGTGGTGGTCAGTACAGTGGTGTTCAGAGTGGAGGATATTTTTGGCTCTGAAGAAAGAAAAGGGCAGGGGTTTGTGTGTGGGAACTTGAAAAAAGTTCAAGAACCCCTGCCAAAATCCTAATCATTTATCTATAAAAGCCCCCAAGCTTACCTCATGCACTTCTGAAAAGCAGTGTGGAAACCCCAGCATTATTCCTAGTGTCAAGGCCAAATTCCAGCCAAGTTAATCACATCCTGCCTGCCCTCTCTCAGCACTTTCAGTTGGAAAAGGGTATTATTCTTACAAACTTCCTGTCCCAAACTGCTGGGAACTTGTTTCCTCCGCAACCCTGAGCACGGGTGCTGTTCCACCAACAGATGGCTGAAGTGAATCACAGACACACAGGCTGGAGCACTTTGTGATACTTCAGAAAACAAAATTCATCACTGAGTCCCTCCTTTCCTAAACTCATGCACCTCAGAAGCCATTTTTGCTCTGCTGTTAGAAAGTGAAAATAGAAGTAGTTTTAGAACTGCTCACTTCTGACCTTATTTACAGCAGCTGAGTGAATCACAGAATACTGTGTATGCTGCCTGAAAGTCCCTTTTTTTGTTCTACAGGAGAAAGAAAATCTACTTAAATTTTACACTCCCTTTTTAGTCATGGCCACCATTCTTTTAGATGCTCAATTGTTTCTGCACATTTGCTTTTTCCACTCAGGGGAGGGAATGGAGAGACATTGAAGTCCCTCAAATGCAGTTTTCACAGTAAAGTGACTTCAAAACATTGCTAACAAAACCTAGTAAAACCTAGCAAAACCTTGCCAGCTTTTAGGCAGCTAAACCTTTGCTACCTAAAAGAAGTGCTAACACTTCTTTTCTGGCACTGTAGGGAAGCATGAGGTGATTTATTATGCCTGTGACTGCTGTCATCTACTAGGATCATGTATCTACCATGGAACACCTAGAGACCTGTATCTCATATCCATGCAGAGGGTAATTAGATATCCTGAAGCCCCCACCAGCTCCAGATTTCTCTGTGGCCACACAGAGAAAGGCCAATATGGACCTATTTCAAAATGCCATTCTTCTCTCACACAATTCAAGGAAAAAAAAAGGTGCCGTAGTGTAAAAGTATTCTCAGTAGGTAAGTTACTTACAAGATAAACTCTTCCTTCCAAAAGGGATGTGCAGCATTTTTGGCTACAGAGCTGGAAAACTTCTGCATAGGGTCATTCAACTGAACTATACACACAAGGTCTGTGCTGCCTGTAAGGGCAAGAAAAAATCAGTAGCCAGTTATTAATGCTCTGTCACCAAGAGGCCATTAAAGAAACCCCTTTCCTTGCACACTGCACTTTTGAATAGACTTTTGCAGACACTTTCTCACCCTCCCACAGAATAAATGCCTTCCCTTGGTTTGTACACCGAGCACATTCACGGCAAAGGTCACTATTGCATCACTGCTGTCTTACGAACTACCCTACACACTGTGAAACGTGACAGCCCGATTTAAATCCTGCCATGAAGCAACAAAATGCAGGCAAAAATCGATCCAGAAAGATGGGGAGACAAAGAGAGAGCAGGTGATGTTGTGGGTGTGAGGTGGGGAGGGAGTAAAGTTGTTTTCAAGCTGCTTTAAAAAAACCAGAAATTTTCTAAGTTCCTCCTCGCCACAGTCACAGTGGTTTATCTGGACATGAAAATAAGCTTTTTCTGCTGGTATGTGACTGATGACAGCAGTGCTAATTCACAGTGGTTTGTGCACTGTGGTTTTTAACAAGTTTTAAAGCACTGCTGCAGACTTATCTCTGTCTTGATCTCGGAATTTGATAGTGTTGCAAATTGGCATATTAAAAGTAGTTCTACCGCTGCTCCAAGGGGAAATAGTTTGCCTGATGTGTTCCTCTTAAAACAGTTTCTTTAATACGGCTTTCACAGCATCAGAAATAATTTAAACCCAGACTTCCAACACATCAAGGAAAGCAACAAAAAGCTCAGTACTGACTGTGCGCAAAGCAAACAAAAGATGCTGCCCCCAGTTCTCCAGAAGAATCTGGGTTTGTATTTGCTATGAGCAGCTCTCAGTTGTTCTCTGGGGATGCTTTGGGGCCGTGGATCAGCCCTACCTCAGGCACAGAGGCAGCCTGGGCCTGGCAAGGTGATTAGAGGAGACAAAGCACTGTGTACACACAGCTTATTTGGGATCCAAGCTGACCCCAGAGTAAGCAGCTGAGCTGCTTTCACAGGGGCTGAGCCTGAGCTCATGGACCTGGGCTGGCTTCTGCTCCCCCAGGAAAGTGTCTCTGAGCCTGGTCCTGCTGCCACATCCCCAGCCCAGCCAGAGACCCTGGAACTACACCTGAGCCACAAACCAACTGTATCCAGCAGGGTATTGCAGCTTTTCTGCCCTGGACACCCTGCTGTAAACAATTAACTGCTTTTTCCTCACCAGCAGAAATCAATTTTGCCCTAAATGATACCCTGTAGAGCACGTAGTACAAAATCTAGGGTGACCTTTGTTTACATACACAAACTAAGGAGATAAAAACAGGCACAGCCCATAAGGAGAGACCAGTTCTGCTACTGGGTATTCACCAGCTGAACTAAGATATCTACAGGACAGCCAGAGCTCCTATAAACCCTGTCAGCATCCATCAATCATCCATGGTTTCATCAGCATGGACAAGCTGTCCCTCCCCAGCCCCCTGTGTACCTGTACCTAAAATACTGCACAGTCCCATGGAGCCTGGGTTCCAACAGGATAATTCATTATTGCAAGGGAAGGCCAGGAAAAGGGAAGGGAATATTAATTAAAAGTCAGCAAGTTATGTCCAGAAGCCAGCACCTTTCCAGCTGTGCAGGATTCGCACTGGATTTCAGGTGTACCAGTTAAACCCCATTATGAAGCTTTATTTCTCATCCTCAGTTCCAAATATTTACACTCCAGGAGCTGCTGGGGAACCAACCAGCAAAATTTCCTCCATCTCCTGTTAGAATGGCAAATGGGGATTTTGCCTCCCAACAGCTGTGTTCCCAGAGCAGAGCACATGAATTGTCTTTTTCCTCTTGTTTTTTGGGAAGGTGCAGTGATTTTCAGAAGGTGAATCTTCTGTTCTATGCACTGTATGCACACAAAGATATCTCATCTCATGACTTTTAAAGCGAGACAAAATGATCCAATCTTTTGGAAAGTTTAGTCTGCACTACAAAATTGTAGAGTAATAATAAATCATAGAATGGTTTGGGTTGGAAGGGACCTGAAAGATAATTTCATTCCAAACCCCCTGCTGTGGGCTGGGACACTTTCCACTTGACTGGGTTGCAGTTGCCAGCATATTTTATTGATAAAGGACATTTCACAGCCAAGAGTTCCAGAATTGCTTTAAAAATAATTTGTTCTTTTTTAAAAAAAAAAGCTCTGCAGAGATTTTTAGGAGGATCACTTCCAACCAGGATGAGTGAAGCAGCATTACACAAGACTCTAGGGCAGAAATCTATTACCTCTAACTGAAAAAGAAGGAGAACAGCAAGCAGGATATATTTATCTAAAATACTGCCTTGTCCAATTTAGCAGCCACAAGCTTCCATTAAAAATCCTGTTACAGAATTGTTTAGTGGCCATGAACAACAGAGCCTCCAATCTGAATTTCTGCTGAGAGAATCTGAGCTGTGCCTCAATCTGCACATGGAGAAGTCTGAGCCTTGCAAGACAGGCCTGGTGCTGCTTTCCCAACCCAACACAACTCCACTAGGCAGTGACCTCTTCCTTGGCTTCATTCTCCACTTGCAAGAGGCACCTTCTTTCTTTACCTGCAGAGGTACTTCATCAGGGGAAAATGTCCCTGACAACAAAAAAAATACCTTTCGGGAGTTTCTAATGCAGGAGGAGAGTTTGAGATATATCTGCAAATCACTCTAAAGTAAAGAAAAATAAGGTAACATTGAATCAAGCAAATGCCAGCAGCTAATGGAGAGTTGGATGTGAGCCCCTCATCTTGGGTACAGCCAAAGTGAGAACTTTTAGAAATTAAAACTAAAAGCCAGAAAATAATCAGCCAGCTTTATACACGTGGTCCTTTCAATCTGTTTTCAGCAATGATGGATTTCTGTATAAGAAGAAGATGTTTAAATACTCAAATAAACCAAAATATATATTAAGTCAGCACTGGCACAGGTTGCCCAGCGAAGCTGTGGCTGCCCCATCCCTAGGAATACTCAAGGCCATTAAGTCAGCACTGGCACAGGTTGCCCAGCGAAGCTGTGGCTGCCCCATCCCTAGGAATACTCAAGGCCAGGCTGGATGGGGCTTTCAGCAAGCTGGGGCAGTGGAAGGTGCCCCTGCCCATGGGAGGGGGTGGAATGACATGAGCTTTAAGGTCCTTCCCAACCCAAACCATTCTGCGATCCTATGAATTCTACTTCTCAAAATACAACAATTTCTCAAAACTTCTTTTGAGAGCAGGCTGTAACCCAGAACTTCCACATTACCTCAGCTGAAAGGAAAGTAAGAAAACCCAACCCAGGCCTGCCTGAAGTGGAGCAGCAGCCCTGGGGTGCAGTACCTGCAGCACGGAGATCGCTCGGCTTCACCGCGATGTTCCTCACCAGCAGCTTCAGGTCGTGAGCCCTCGGAGGCTTGGGAGGACTCGTGCCCTGAGGGAGAAGGCTCGTGTTCTGTACATTCTGCAAAAGGCAACCAGGACAAGGGGCACTGTGCATGCCAGCACCAAAGCCTGGTGCCATGCTGGCACAGGGAAGCAGAGGTGAGCTGGGCTGGAACACCAACAAAGCCACAGGGGAGGTGGGACCACAAAGCCTCCACTGCCAGGGGCTGTGCTGTTCTAAACATGTGTCCCCAGTTAGTTCTTGTCACTGAACGCTGTTAAACTTACTTATCTGTGAGTCATGAATATGTAAGAAAAGCACGAAGCAGAAGGACACTTTTCAAAGGGTTTTGGAAGGAACGAGCCTTACCTGAACCTCCTTTGTATCTGCAGGCCTCACACTCAACTCTACAGATGGAGAAGCTGAGCTGAAGAGGTTCTTCAAGACATCTCTGAGCGTTTCAGATATTGCACATGTCCCTGCTGTCTGTCCCTACGAGGAAACAAACAACCAGGCTTCTCAAAACTCAGAAGAAGTTGAGGCAAAAATTAATTTGGTATATATCTAAACCACCAAAGCCATCAAACATTAGCTCTGGCAGAGAGAGACACATGGTTTCTGTTGCCAACAAGAGAATTTAACGACAGATCATGAAAAGAATTACTTAAATTTCTCCATTATGCATTAAAGGAAAGCTAGAATTAAACACTGAAAAACTCATGCTGTTCTGAGAGTTAGGAAGACACAGCTGTTAGCCACAAAACCAGAAGTTTCTTTAACAGTTTTTATCTTATGATGGTGTTTTAAAGATTCTGCACTGCTCTGTACTCCCCTGAGAGAGCACATCAGGTCATCAGATAAGCAGATCTGCACTGTTCCACTGATTTAATGGGAGTTATGCCAGCTTGCAGCAGCTGAGACGCAACTAATCCTGTGCTGCACTGAAAAAAAAATATTATAGCATCTCCTGAAGGTCTTCAACCTTGCTGAAAAGTGCAGGGCATGGACACAGTCGTGCTGCTCTGGGGCACTGAGTTGTAGTTTGCCCGTAAAAAAAATCTCACAGCCACCTGTGCTTAGCACCACAACCTCTGAGGGGTCAGAACACACCACAGATTTTGTGCACACACATGTAGCTTCACATGATTAATTCTAAGGTGCCTGAAGAGACTGAACTGCCCCTGCCCTCCCTGTGCTCCTGGAGAATGCCTGCTTTCCACAGCACGCTCCTCAGGAATTTTTGTCTGCTCAGGTACCTACAGGGCACAGATTTTCAATCAAGCTGTCCCAGAAATGAGAGTCTGAAACCCAACAGCTCTGAAATCTGAGGTTTCTTTTCTAAAGGAAAGACTGAAGTAGGAGACAAAGATCTGACCTAAAAACAGAGGACCCATCCATCTTTTTTTATTTGATACCACATCGAGAGACTTCACTGATGTGCAGTTTGCATGACATGTCAAAGAGATTGACAGTAACAGCCTCTCCCAGGTGTTACAGAAACATTCAGGGTGTTTCACAAAAAAATCCTAGGAATGCTGTGAACAGAAATCCTGTTGTACTGACTTCTTACCTAACTGGCCTTTGATGACATGTTCAAAACATACAACAGCATTGGCCAGTCCCACAAAAATCTGCTGCATTTATACCATGTGCCCTCAAATAACCACCAAAGAAACAGATAATACTCATTCACTTTACAAAGATCACAGTAAATTAGGCTTTTTAAAGCCTCAGTAACAGCAATTTCATTACTTAAGTTACTTAAATAAGCAGATAAATTATGGTTAGTCTTCATTGTTTTGGAGGTAATTTCCCTCCTCTGCTCTTACCTAAATTGTAAAATCCCAGTTGCCTCGCGTGCTTTGCCATCAGCCTAATGTGACATCTGTTATTAAACAGTAACAACAGCAACCTCAGGCACTGGACTCCTGTTCATAGGTATTTGCTTTGCTTCCAAAGTTATTTGGAAAGGAGATTGATCAAAGAGCCTCCTGTCAGCTCTGGCTCATTTTTAGCCATCCTTTTTTTCGGAAAGTAACCCTCCAGCACAACTCCCCTGACAAGACAAGCCATAATGGCTTAACTGCCACCCCAAAATGATAAAGACAACAGGTTTCACTTTGGGTTTGACTTGGGCTAGGGGTGTACACCACAGCCAGCCTGGGGCACATCAGCACATGATGTAAATTGTGTAAATCCAAACCCTACCAGTCAGCCAGGTTGCCCAACACAACTCAGGTTCACCCAGCCATTACCAAGAGAAAATGGGTTATCACACCCAGCTTGTGTGATGTCAAAACCACTGTGCAGATAATCACAAGTAATTAGAGGTATTTATTTGTACACACAGTATTGCTTCTGAAAGAGGAAGAAAACAAGACAAAAGCTGACATTGAAGTTTAGGAGCTGAAGCAATTTCTCAGGTGTAGCTTGCTCACAGGCTTTAGCCTTTGTTTATTGCCTCTCCTCTTCCATAAGTGCTAACACAAACTTCAAAGTGAAAATACAGCCCTCCAATGAATAAAGAACTTGACAGGCTCATTCTCAACATGCAGGCAAAGCAGGACAGGTGCAACTCTGCAAAGCTGGAGTTGGGCACCTAGCAAAAAGCTGATTGTGAAGTCCAGTGACTGCAGCAGAGTCATCTGTGTTTGTCAGGAAGGATTTAACAGTTAATGACTGTTCAAATGTGGATAATCAACATGCCACCCCACCATATGAAGGTCATTTACATGCTACGTGTGCATGGTAACAGCTACATTAAAACACACTTCAAAAGGCTTGTCTGTCTTTAGTTATGAGTTTCACATTTTTATAGACAAAAGCTGTGGTAATAAATTATTATGATTGTAGCTCTCTCAGTACAGGTCTTTAGAAGCAGCTCTACAATAAAATTATTTTTTAACAAGGCCTTCAGTCAAAAAAACAACTTCACAAAACACAAACAAGTCTTCCCCCACAGCTGTAGGAAACAGTTAAATCACCACATTTGTGGCAAAAATAAGGGCATGGCCCAATGAATCAGTGCTCATATACAAAGATTAGGTGCAATTCCAAAAGCATCAAAATATTTTTAGATCATCCATCATTTCCTTAAATATCTGTATTTTTCACAGCTATTTCTGACCTATTGTTGCCAGATTTCAAAACTGATTTAAATTAGGGAAGGAGCAACGTTTTAATTGCTTTGATGCAAATACCATCACAACTGGGTTTTTTTTATTATTTTAGAAGCGTTCTGAGAGAAGATATTTAGGAGCAGACATTTTTCACACCTTGAATTTGGATGAAAGATGTTTGCAAAGTCGTTTGTCTGTCAAATACAGACTTGTTTCAGTGATCTTGAAAGGTGTTGCTGGATTTCAGAGGTGTAGGGATTTGATAGATGATCCATGGGAGATGCTTTACACCACATTTTGGACCAAGGAGACTCATCTGCTCTACCATTACAACAAATAAAACTGACTGACCTCCTGCACTGCTGGCTGGATTTCAAAGTTGATTTCATCAGTGTTAATGAGGAACCACTCAACTTTGACATCTTCTCCTTTGTCTTTCACATAGAGCTGAAGCTGTGGACAGGAAAAGAGTTATTGTAGAGTTGTGGTGTGCTGTAAGGAAATCGTAGGTCAATCTCTATGCTAAGGCTCAGCACAGGAAGAATGAAGCTACCTACTCAGAAACTGGTGTCAAAGTGACACTCTAAGGAGGCAAAAGTTGCTTAAGCTTTGAAAGTTCATGCCAGTTAAAAAAGAGAATTGTTCTAGATATCCAATGAGTCTACCCAACATGTTATTTAACCCCAGTCTCCTGAAGAGGCAGCTTAATTTCTGTATTTACCAGTCGCCCCAGAGGGGAAACAAAAGGAAGGGAAGACAGAACAACACTTAAGACTTTACCTGGAGGTGGACTGGGGACAGCTTCACAAAATACGACTGAGCTTCGGCAGCCGTGGGTGGAGGGGCTGAGACAGCAACGAGGAATTTCACAGAATCCCCCACAACATTGCAAGAAACCACCTGGAAAAAGGAAAAGGATGAGAGGAAACAAAGGGAAAAACAAATTAATCTTCAGAAGGTCTGGTGAAGGCAAGAAAGAAAATAAGAAAGGAATTTAAGCTAGCAGAATTGCTAAGTTGCACAGGTGGGAAATTTCTAAACAGTTTCATTGATGTTCCCACCTCCTTCTGCACATTCTTCTAAAAGCACATAGTTCAAGTGTTCAAATCTGTACATGAAATCTAATACCTGCAAATTTTGGCATTTCCCAAAATTTCTTTTGTATTTTTACCTAATTCAGAAGTAACTCCTCGCCTGACAAGGACTCCTTTCCATTTCACAGATCTATGTATTAAAAGCTCCAAGAGGACAAAGATATTTGTTCTTCTTCCTCTTCTCTTCTGAGCAGCAGCTGATTTACCACACAATCTTCAGTTTAGTGAAACTAAAGAAAATGTGAAACTCTGGAATAAACCTGCTGCTACAGCAGAAGACTCTGTCTGAATAATTCCAGCTCTCAATGGGTAAGAAGGAGCAGGAGCCCTTTAATAATTTATTCAAACCTTTGACCAAACCAAGAAAGCCTGAAATGTGGTGACAAAGCTAAATGTCTGGGAAAAGTCTGAGTGCCACTTGACTGCAATACACTTTCAGGAGCAGTAATTTAACTTGTTATCACACTGAGTTTGTAAACAGTGGACAGTTTTTGCTCCCTCCCCTCTGCACACTGACTGAGCTGCTGGAGCTGCCATGCAAAATTCCTGGAGTGTGCAGAAATTCCAGGAGGGTTCCTGGCAGCACGGGAAAGCCCATGGGGTGGAAGTCAGAAATTATTCATCACACCACAGAGGCATGTTTGTTTTGCAAACAGATGTGCTGGTGGAGGAGAGCTGCTTGTCACTGTCCCTCTGTGGTTACTGTCCCCACAGCTTCACTGTAGGAAGGACAGCTGGGCCCTCCTCACACTGACTCAGGCAGAGGGAACCAGGTCAATGCAATGCACAGACAAATTATTCCCTGCAAGGTTTGTCTGACAAAAACTCTGCATGCTGCTATTAAATTGTGTTTGTGCACTTACTGCTCCACTTATGGGCACTGGAATTGAAGCTGAAAGCTTTGAGAGGAATCATGTAACTCCTGGAAGATCCTTATCAGTGTCTCCTTAAATACATTTCATCTCCCTGGGCTCTCTGGGGTACATTTTAAGGATGGCCAGGGCTTTATCAAGGGTCTGAGTACATCCATTAAGGTAGAGACTTAATTACAAAGGAGCAGGGGGTGGGGAGGTGGATATGACAAATAAAAATCCCAACCACACCCACAGCAATAAGATTTGCCTTTTCAGGTTCTATCTTTGCAAATTATCGTTTAGAAATGGACAAATGAGTCTTCCTCACCTCTCCCCTTTCTGAAAGTGCAGATCCCTTCAGAAGTGATTTGTGACCTTAATCCCACACAAACAACACCAACACCCAGTATTATGGTAAAATAGAAAGGATTTTTAATAGCTAACAAGAACAAAGAGCCCAGCTACCTCCAGCTGCTTGTTTTACTTGTAGCTGAGATGAAACACAGAATCACTCCTTCCATTCAAAGTAATGGATTGATACAGTGACTCTTTAAGGACTTTGAAAAGGAAAAGGTTCTTCCCTCTTTTTTGAGGAAAGAGGAGGAAAAAGGACAGGTCTGATGCAAAAACTGCTGCCACTTCCATATCCTAAATGCAGTGTTTTATCATCCATACGTGTTTTTTCCACACATTTATAGGAAGTTCAATGCATTCAGAACAAGTTGGACCTGCTGTACATGCAATGCAGAGCCATTCATCTGGAATTTCTGGATGTCCAAGAGCCAAGGTTGCCAGGTACGTGGTTGATTAATGTTTTTAAAAGAAATAAAACGGTGGCCAGAGAGTTGGCAACTGAGTTCATGTGCCACTTATTTCTTAATCATGTTTAATTCCAAGTAAAGGATGGAAACACATACTGCAGGTGGCAGAACTTTCATTTTTCTTTCTGCATTTTGTCAAGAGATGCTAAATCAGTTTTTTATATGTATTTTTACCATTCATTTCAAAGCCCAGACCAGTGAGGTTTGGACTTTTAGTCTTCTTGATTAATTTATTTTCTGCCAATGACATCTACTAAGCCCTACTCTCCTTCTGCCCTCACTCTTACTAAAAAAATTGTGGTACTCACATACAGCCATCTGTAAATTTTTAATCCAATCATCAAAAGGAGTGGTTCCATGTTTGTAAATGGAAAATAATATGTATTTATGTCAGGTGAACCCCTTTGTTCTGGGAGCAGGATGGATGATGGAGTCAGAATACTGAGAGAAGCAGAATTCTGGGCTAGAATTTCAAGAGAAAGCGGCTTTGTTTTCATCTCCGATGCTGCCACAAGTGGTGAAAAGGTGATTAAAGAGACTGCAACTGCTGCTTCCCTTGCTGAGTGACATTCCTTTAGAAGTGTAGCAGGTGATTTTGATAGACCCAAGCAGAAATATGTAGGCCACTTCCCTCATGGCAGGCACACAAAGAAAAACACTGAAGCTTCCTGTGCTCCGCTCTTTTTCCCCCTGCCTTGTTCCAACCCGCTTCTTCAAATTCATTTTCTCTGCACAGATGAAGAGCTGGAGAAGGGAGGGCCATGCAAAGCAGTCCTTTCTGGTTGGCAGGGGGAGAAAGAGGAAGGATAGGTGTTCACAAGAAAACAGAGGAACCTGGACTGATAGGAAGAGAGTTCTCCTTCAATTTCATTTATATTCCTCATTCTCTCTCCCACTCCCTTTACCAGAGACATCCCCAGTTATCAACCCTTTGTATTTTAGAGTCTAGAAAACCTGTCACTTTTATAACAAACTGTTCTTTAAAAATCAAGCCCTGCACAGCAGCTGGGACCAGACCAGCTTATTCTGAGCTCCCAGAGGGATCACCCCCCAGCTCCTCTTGTGATCCTACCTCTGGGCAAGACACATCTCCTAAATTAGCAGAAATAGGGTGAGGTAAAGTAGCAGCACAAAGAAACCAGTATCAAGGTATTTTCTGCCTCCAGCACCTCCCTTGGCACAAACACCTTTCTCTCTCTATGTACTTTGGGGATGTCCCATGGAAGGAGTTCCCAGCCCTTCCTCAGGTACCTTTGAGTCCCTGTTCCTCCTCAGTCCTCTGCCATCCCTCCCCATGCACAGATGGTACTTATCACCCACTGCCAGGGTTATTCCTGCTGTTTCCAGCCTCTCCTCTTCATTCCTGACCTGACATCCTCATGATGGGATGAGCTGTAGTGGCCAAAACTCCCAGACCTGGCTGGGCTCAGCTCCCTACGTGGAAAATGCTGGCACCCAGCTCCACTAAGCTGCAGATGCTGTGACACAACCTGCTCACACATATCTAAAACTCTGAGTACAATTATCCTAAAAGCAATTCTCTTCCAGATAAGCAACCACAGGAACAAAGGAGACTGAAAAAGCACTGCAGTTCAAGCAAGACTATATTTCTGAGAAAGTCAAGTGTCCAAACTTGCGTACTCACAGCTATTAAAACCCTTCCCCTCCTATGCTCTCCTGCTCTATATCCAGACTTTTTCCCTTTGCAGTTCCTCTGGATCAGTTTCAAAACCTGTTTTTCCCTTCCTGAAGTAGCAGCAGAAGCTGCTTCATCTCAAGAAGCATCATGGTGCCCCTGCTCCTCACATATGGTGCCCTCTCGCCTTGAGGTTTCATTTTTGGCACTGGCACCCCATTAATTTGTGCATTACATGTTCCCTTTTCTTTACTCTTCCCTCCCCAAGTGCAGCAGCAAGTTCCCTCCCTGGCTGTGATTTCATGGGGAAGTTCTGACAGCCCTGATGGAGAACATCTCCCTCACCTTCCCCAGGCCCTGACCACACCACATGTGTTTGTAAAACCCCCAGCAGTACAGGCCTTAATTGCCCATTTTGTTTGTTTTCTAGAAGGAAATTATTTTTACTGCACTTGGTATTTACTTCCAGAAAGAGCAGGTTACTTGAGGTTACTCAGTAGTATGTAAAGTAATACAAATATTTAACATTTTCACAAGAGAATCAGAATTAACCATGAGGCAGCCACACAGTGAAGTTGCCTTCATCTCCCTGTAAGATTCAGGACCCTCACAGTTTCCCATCTGTCTCACAGGGCTCTATGGGAACTATGAAAAGGCTCTTCTTTTTTGGCATGGAAAACTTATCTTGTCAATGGCCACAGAGACAGTTTGTGTGCTTGGCTGAAAAACCTCACCACAAGAAAATTCTTCAAGTCAAAAACTTCTGCCTTTTGACAGTCATTAGCACTCAGCTGTTTAGAAGAATTACACGATCTTCTTGGTTACCAGAGCCAATTCCTCCATTTCTTGAGGGGGTTTCTCCAGCTTCTTCTCCACTCCTTCACCCAAACAATTGACCAAGTGACCAGGGCAAATGAAGGGGAGATGAGAAATGCAATGTCTAACGCAGGCACAGGCAGGTGTGGATTTTTAGGAGCCAGTATCAAAATGAATTTGCCTGTAAATACAGTGAAAACCTCAAACCTGTTTTCCAAATGGTGGTAAACACCACGGTGAAGGCAGGGTGAGGGATGGACTCAGGGCAGGAGAGAGAGTTTCCATGTCAGCAACAGAAACAAAGCAGAAGTTGATGGAACATGTGAATTTATCCACTCCTTTGAGACCAACACATTCAAATTCAAATAGGTGGAAAAAATGGGGAGTGAGGGAATGAAATAAACAAGCAGGGAGTACAAGGAGACAGGACAGGAAGGATTTTCAATCCACCTAATAACTTCAAATGAACATCAAACAGTGCAAAGACAGGAAGCAGCACCTGTATTTCAGAAAGCGGAATATAAATCAATACCAGAACTAGAATTGCTAGTTTGGCCCCACTATCATGCAAGCCTTTCCAAACCAGCTGAGACACAGCACAGCTGAAGACACAGAGACCAAGAGGAGACAGAAAACTCCAGGAGAGGTTTGCCAGTCTGTGCTGTGGTAGCTTGGACAGCAATTCACTTGCAGAGACTGTTCAGGGTGCTAAGGCTTCCCTGATCCTTGTGCCAAGCTGGCAGACGTGGCACAAGCCTATAGGAGGCTCACACACACCTGCAGCAGCAGCTGGAAGACAGAGCCAAACCCAGCTTCACGTGCAGTGAAGCAAACAAACCCCACCCTGATTGACGTCCTCCCCTGACCAGGCACTCAGCTCTGAAGAAGGTTAGATCATAATGTTGTTTTGTTCACTTCTGTAGGCTCACCCCATTAACAATTAAGCTTTTACTCCATCACTCCCCCATTAAGGTGGACTGGGATGTTTGAAAGGGAGAGGACAGTACAGTGAGCAGAGAGGTGAAAGCTGGAAACAGGTTACCAAAGATTCTTTCAGGCACCAAACCTATCACATAGTTAAAAGTCCAAAATACCTCAGGAGAAACCTGAAAGAAAATGTGAAATTGCTCAGGAAAGCAAGCTGGGAAGCAGCAACATAAAGGAAGATTAGGTCATCACACAGGCAAGCTGAAAGACCTTGAAACACAGGAGAGGAATGCAACACAAAATACCTAGAGTGTGTGTGTGTAAGAATTAACAACCCCTGCTCACACAAAGGACAGTTTATTATCAGGACAGCACCACAGGGAGAGAGACCTTGATGCAGCAAGGCATTCACTGCGTGAAGCAGCCACAGGAGAGGCAGACTGGAGCACAAAACCCCTCAGGAAAGTACTTCCAGAGCCAAAAAGAAGCTGCCTCCTTGCACTGTGAGACCTTACCTGGAGGGCTGTGTGGCCCTTCAGCCATCAAATTCAAAAACATGGATTTAATTGGAGCTGCAGCTGAGAATGGGTGCACAGGAGAGACTCAGGAGACAGGACAGCATTGTAAAAGGAGATTTAAGGAGCAACTTATGCAGACAAGCTAAACAAAAGCTGGAAGGAAATATAATCCTTTCATAATACATTTACTGACAGCAAGCACCATGAAAGAAGAGTAAATATATTAAGAAGAGAGGATTATATTAGTGCAAAAACTAAAAAAAGCCAAGGAAAAAATCTCCATGGGCTATAATTCCACCTAGGCTTGCAAAAAAACCCCAGTCATTAAAGCAGCAAAGATCTGGGATGGCTTTTGAAGCAAAATGGGGAGTTAAAAGACAACAGGAACTGTACATCATGGTCAGGGTAGTTCACTCCACCAAAAATAATCAGAAATAAACACCAGGAATGGTTCCAGTTAGGGGTGCAGCAGTGACATTAAAGGAATGGCACTCTGAAGGAATTTTACCCCTTTCCATTTGAGCATGAAGCAGAAAAATAAAGGAGACTTCTGTCACAGCCTGCTCCATCCAAACCCTCTGTGCCAAGCCCCCTGCAAGAGAATCCTCTTTCTCATTGCCTTTTTTGTTGCTGTTTCTCTTGTGAAGTTCAAGTCCTCTGGAAATAGACTGCACTAATGGAAAGGTTGGCAGAAAAAGCAAAGACCAAGAATATTTCTAATGTTTACTTTATTAAAACAAAACAACCAATACCACACAATGAAAACAGGACACTTCATTCTATATATTTAGGCTCTGGCCCAAAATAGGGGTGAAGGCAACACATAAATAAGGCTTTATCAGGGGGCAGTGTGGTGTGACCTCCAGCCACAGAGCAGCTCTGTTCCTATCACCACAGTTCAGGCCAAGCTGAGAAGCAGCAGCATTCCAACCATGTTTGCAGCACTGCACTGTGCAGTACACACCAATTTCTGTCAGAACTTTGAGTTTGGGCAAGCTGCAGAGAGAGATTTCAATTTCACATGCAAACATTGAGAGTTTGAAGAAGACGGGGAAAAAAGAAAACATTAAAAAAAAAATCCCAAAACCCAAACACCCTTGGTATTACCTCAGGAAATATAAGAGAATTATCATATAAGAGAATTATCATGTAAGAGAATTCCTGAGGTGTTTAGAGAAAGGTATGCATTTAAAGAAGAAGGAAAAGTAGCTACCAGATGCCACCCTAAGGTTATTATACCCTGTAATTCAAATAAACATTAAGGTTGTACTTCAAGTGAAGGAGTAAGAGTGATTCAGACAACTTTTTCCAGCAGCTGTGCACACTATTGAAATGGGTTTTGGCACAGTTCAGAAGAGCCCAGTGTATGAAAACAAAGCTGGTTTATTCCAATAAATTTTAAAATGTGCTTCTATTAGTCTAAGCTGTTTTGAAAGCACGTCAGATTTCTGTCTGCAGTGTAACACCTCGATTAAGATGCTGGAATGGCTCAACCCAGCCCTGCCTGTTCCTTCCAGCAACATTTTAGACACTGCACTGCAAGACAGCAGTTTTTTGTGCTGTTATTTGCAGCAGCTCTCCCTGGGGTCCTGGCTTCACACATGACACAGCACATCACTTTCAGACCTAGCAGTGCCCTCTCTTTACAATTTCCCATCATGGCATCTTCCAGTGGCACAGAGTAACACTTGTGCCAGCCCTAGCAAGTCCAGTCTCTCCAGCCCCACTGCTGGGGCAGGGATTTTATCACCCATTTATTTCAGGATACTGAAAAAAATTGTTTAAAAAAAGGGAGAAAATAAGTACACAAACAGCTTTACATGTTAATAATCCCCAGCTGCCACCAGTCAGGGTGTGCCTCTTAGTTGTGTATCAGGCAGATAAGCATGCATAGTTTTCAAAGGAATCATAGTAGAGCTGCTTAGCATCTAAATCAGATGAGCAAAGCAAAATAACAAAGCAAAACTAAAAGAAAAGCATTAGGCTAATTTGATGCAGGTGCCTAATGTAACCAGTCACTAGGACAAAAATGCAGGAGCTATCATTGCTAATAAATATATATAGGGGTTTTTTTCTCTTTCAAAGCATTTTTACTGTTCCAAGAGCCACGTTCTGCCTTATTTTAATTTCACAGGCACTGAACCACCTCCCAGTATTTGAAGTGGGAGAGGAGGAAAGAAATCACTTGCTCCTCTCTGAATACAAGGACCAGCAGAGTCAAGACTTCACCTTCAGGACTCTGCACCTGTTCCACTGATCCTTATTCAGCTCCCACTTAGGAAGCAAACCTGTCATCAGCCACACAAACAGCAAGAGGCAGACAAAGATGTTTGCCAGTCCCAGGAGAGAAATGTCCTTCTTCTCAATGCAGTTCCCACTGCACACTTCAGCAATAGGATGGGGGAACCAGCATCAGCACTGTGGAGGTGGAGGAGAGGGCTGCTCCATGAGATCATTGAGGGTGTAGCTATAAACTTGGCATAACCCTGGTTATGGTGCATTTGGAGGAAGCCCTGGAGCACATTCTGCTCACAACATGCAAAAGAAGTGAATTGATGCAGAGAGATTGCACAGGTTCTTTAGAGAGGCAGCCTCTTACCTGCCTCCACAAACACAGATCAAGGGTACAGATCTATTGACAAATAAATTTTGCACTCACGTTAATAAAACATTTCCTGACCCAAAGTACACTGAAAGGCAACAAATCCAAAGTTTACCTTCTCTCCAGCTGACTTTACAACACTGGTAACTTCTTTAACTGCTAGCTCAAGTGGTTCTGCTGGGTCATCTTCCTCAAATGTGAGCAACTGAGAATCCTAACAAGAAAAAAAAGAAGCATCATTAGGTGATGAGCCCATCACTTGAAAACAAGTGATAAAAATGCACTGCTAGTCAAGTTCCTGGAATTGCAAATGTATGTCAAAACTTCCATGTATTAATTGCATGACACCTCACTACATAATACAGGGTAGAGCCTGAAAACATATACTTAGGACATAACTATGGGCCTAATCATAACTCATCTTTCCCTGCAGTAGAATATCAAGGTACACAGTGCAGAGCCAAGTCCATGAACAACAACAGGGTCCAGCAAAACTGCTGTTCTCCAGCAAAGATTTATCAGCGCTGCAGTTTGAAAAGGCATGTTTCACTAATAGGGCTGCAGCAGGCTATGCCAAAACTAAGAAACCCCAAATATCATCTTGCAGAGGTGAGGAAAGAAGCCTTCCCCTGCCCAGCCCTCCTCATCAGTGAAGGCAGACAGTGATGACAGCCACTCAGTCGTCACACAGACAGCAAGGCAAGGCAGCCTTTGGGCACTGAGGTCATACTTCCAGAAGCATCAGCACTGCATTCTTCACCTGCTACCCACACGGAGCACTCAGCCCGGCTTCCCTCATCACTCCAGGTTGTTTTGCACGCAGGAATTTCATTAGCTTCACGCTGCTGACATTGTTTTGGGAGGCTGACAGCGGGAGCAACGCCACGCTGCAGTGCCAGGCGCTGAACTCCCGGCTCCAGCTGCTCACCTGGGCACGGAGGGTGTGCCTGTCCCTGTCCCAGGGGCTATGCCCTCTGCTCAGGGACAGGAAGCTGTCACTTGTGTCTGGTTACTTTCGGTTCTCAGCACCTATGCTCAAGCTGTCTGGACCCTTCTCTTCCACAAGAGCAGTGCAAACCAACCTTCATTTCTTAGCACAGCCCACTCTTTTCTCAACCGCACCGCGCAATGTGAAAGAGTGCACAAAATATTTTCTTTCTACTGCCCAACTTACAATGATACTTGGGAAGTGTTCATTTTTATTCCTTATCTTTCACACACACATGTTGCCCCACTGTTCCTTCTTCCCCAGCCTGCTCTCTGACATATAAGAAGGAGCCTCTTAGGTCTAAGATGCAAACAAATTCAGAGACCTGGGGACATGCCACCTCCTAGAGTTTATCCTCAGCATTTTGCACTGACACGACAAGGGTTCAGTCCTCAGGACAAGGAAATCAGCTTGCCACAACCTCACTTAACCTCCTCACCTCAGCGGGCATACCATCACACACCAACGCGCAGGATGCCACACTGCGCCTTTTCCAGGAAGGGCTGGTTGGGATGGGAAGAAACACCACGTTTTGTGCATCCTCCCTGACCCGGGGTACAGGCAACCTGACCAAACCCTGAGCATCCCATCCACCATCCAGCGGGCTCGGAGGCCACCAGTCCTTGGAATTACACCACACACAGCAGGGCCTGAGGCATGCCGGGGGAAGCCCAGCTCTGGGAATTATTTGCCGAAGGACGGGCCGCAGGCCCAGGCCAGGAAGTTTCCATTGTTTCCTCCTCCCCACGCCCGAACAATGTTATCGGCGGAGCGAACCCCTGCCAGGGGCTGCGGGGGTCGGGGCTTTCCTTCCTCCCCATCCTTCCCTGCTCCCACGCGTGCGCCCACTCCGTGCCTCCGGCCGGCTCCCTCCTGCAATCCCTGCCAAGCAGCCGCCGAACGCACACGTGCAAATGTACAAACACGCACACGGAGGGTCAGGAACACACCCGGCACATCCCCGCAGCAAGTCCCGGCGTCCCTACAGCCGCTCCTCGCAGCGGGGAGCGCCCGGAGCCGCGTCCCGGCGCGATGCCCCACGGCCGGGAGGTGCCGGCCCCATCCCGGCGGGCGCGGGGGAGCCGCCGCCGGCCATCCCCCGTCCCTTTCCTCTCTCCGTCCCGCCGCCCATCCATCATCACCTGCATCCCGGCACTCACCGCCCGCTCCGCCGCCTCGGCTCGGAGCGCCGCCACCCAGGCCCGCCGCCACTGCCGCCTCCAGCTGCCCCGCGACAGCGCCCAGGCCAGCACCGAGCCGCCCTCCTCCAGCAGCTCGTCCCGCTGCACCGGCGGAGCGGGGG